>JARFYF010000056.1:19787508-19798492 GCA_030265395.1 Rhina ancylostomus
TGCAGCTACTCTTCTATGGTATTCAGCTTATGTCCTTCCTTAATTGCTGCATAGCAAATTGCCAGTTGCATTCAATTGAGCTGGGTCCCATTGATAACCGTAAAGGTCCCATTTTAGAGCATCTTTCTGGGTATAAGCTAACTGAATGTTGCATCAATTGTATGATTGTTTGAGGGATCTGATTTGACATCAGCTATAATGTTTCCATCCACCAAAAATAGGTGAAGTCAAAATTCTAGGCATTGAATTCTGAGAAAAAAATAACCAAGAAACTCAGCATGATATTCTCTTAGGAATTCGTTGTAATCACTCCTAATGGATTGTTTGATGTACATATGGTAAGTGGAATTCATCTAAAAGATAAATTTAGAAGGCTGAATCAGTTCCATGTAAAAACCTGAAGGAATTCCTACCTCTGACCATTCTGACATCTCCCACTGTGGGCCACAAGCTGGATTTTTGCAGATTTTACGTTCTGATGGCCTGAAGAGATCAGCAGATTCACACATTTCATTGTACACTGAGCTGTCAAATCCTGCAGAAATAATCTTCCAGCAACGGACTATTCGAAATTGGTATCCTTCTCCACAGGTTCGTGAACATTCGCTCCAACTACTTGTCTCCCATCTGTAACAAGTTATTTACAAAAGGACAAACCATAAACAAAAATTAACAGCCACTTACTCCATATTAAAAACAACCAAGGACAAAATATTGTAGTATTGAAGAATTTAAAAGCTTAGCCATGAAAAACTTTGCATGACATCACAATCTACAAGCATGGAACACAGTACGCGGGTAAAAAGATGGAATGTAAATGAACAAGTCATATCACTTTTGGAATACATGTAGAGGATTACTCAAGAAGACAATAAAGGCCAATAATATCAGTAATTCTAAGAGAGTGCTGGATAGGCATTTAGATAAGTTTATTGAAGTTTTAATAACAAAAGTTAATGTTCAAGGACTGATCAGTCTATTCAAAGTGTTCCTAAACTTGGACCTCCTGCTCTTACAACCCACTTAAAAAGCCAATAAACTGAAATGTGGCTTTTCATTGATTATTATTCCTTCTGAAATCAAAAAATTCTTCTTCTGCATTCACTAGACTGGCATGCCTAAATAGGATATTTTTGTCTATCAAACTGCTGGAGACCCAAGCATCATCCTTATTGATTCTTAGACTCTTAGTTCTGGTGTGGCTTGTCACTTAGCAGTAGGTCCAGACACACAGGTAGATCCAGACACATTTCTACTCTTTGCTTCCTTTTTTTGAAATTAAATTGTTGAAACTTCAGTAGTGTACATGCTGAGTTCTTCAACTGAAGCTAAAGGCCCAGAAATTTTAAGCTTTGTATGTTTTCGCACATTTTGTGCATTAAAGACCTTGATTACTGTACCTAATGCAATGGTAGCAGACTTCCAACATTTTATTCTGGGTCCTCCATCCATATTGATGCACATGTGCATGGAGAGCCCTGGGCATGCTCAATTATGTTAAAATGTTGAGAAATACTCCTTTTGATGTGCAGCCCAAAATTGTTTGTTCTTATAAGGCCTAAAGATGGCACAGGCCTTGCACACCGAAGCATGTCTTAACTGAAGAGTTGAAGCTAAATTCAGTGCTGTTTAAAAGCGGTGGGATGGAAGTGGGTTTAACTTGGGCTGCCAAGTCAAATTTGAGGCATCAATCTTATTCCATATCAATTCTTACTTTAGTGTTCTTTCATAGTGAAAATTCCCACCACCCCAGTCCCCTCATTGAAGTCCTTGAGCAACTCCTTCCCATATCACTAACCAACCACTGCAAGATCTCTTCTGACCCTCTACATTTCTCACTCCTGTAATTGTCAATCCCATAATCCTCTTTTACCCCAGATCTTCCTCCCCTTGTGACTCTCTTCTCTATCCTTGCAATCAACCTTCTCCCGCTTCCACGAGCTTCACTCCTGAATGGTAGAAGCTAGTGGACAATAGATCTTTGTGTGATTTGTATCATGAACAACACAGAGGCATTGTGCAGAGTAAATTATTGCTGCCAGAGGACCTAGTAATGAAATTTTGTGGCTCCAAGACCCTCACACAACACCACTTTAATCAGGTCAAAGCACCTTACAATTTCTAACCCAGCTACCTTTAATTTTTAAGCTTTTCTCCCCTATTCTAATATAACCTTCCTTTTCAAATCATTGGCATGGTTTTCCTATGTGGGAGTCTCTGCCTAATTTTCCCCAAACTTATCTTTTCCAACTTCAGAAGGCTGATTTTGCTGGTCCTAGAGACAAGTGGCAATTAGTATCAAATGACATAACCAGGGATTTTGGGCAGGCCAAAACAGTCCAACCCATGAATCTCCTCTGGAAAACTTGGACAGCAAAACCATGCTCTCAGTTTGCAAATCTGAAAAAGTTGTCAATGATTTTTCAGTACTTCTGGATGTTAAGGGTCTCAAAAATCATTAAAAGTATTCTAATTCTACTTAAAAATAAAATCAAACATAAAAACACTTTGAATGATTAAAATATTAAACCAAACACGAATAATTAAACAAAATATAACCTACCTTATTCTTCACAGCCACAAGACCATCATTCAAATGAATGTGCTTGACGATCCTGTGCCAGGTCTAACTGGCGCAGGATCTGAGAGCAGATTCCCCAGGCTAAGTGCTGGAGAATCTCAGCAAGCTCCTGCCACTGGACTGTGTGAAGTTTAGCAGCTGAGCACAGCTGGGAAATTGCCAATAGAGCTTGGCCCAATAAGTTCGGGACTTCTGCATTTGCTCAGGATTTCTGAAACTTGCCAGCACTTACTCTGAGAAATACTGTAGAAAACTGCCAGCAAAAAGCAGGGAATAATTGAATCTCTACATTATTTGCTAAAGCATTCCATGGCCTAGAAAACATCTTAGAGACAACACTTCTAATTTTCCTTCAAGATTCAGTTCTATTCTCCCTATGTCAGTTATAAAAGCATCTGGAAAACTAAAACCATTCTATCAAGAGCGCTAAAATTGAGCAAATGTCCAACTCTTATCAATCTAAAAACCACTTAGTCTTCTTTACTATTCTCCAGCTGTCTACCAGTTTACTGTATTTTCTAATTATATACACTTAATTTTTCTAATGGGGCAATATTTGATGCCCTTTAACTCTAGCCATATTTTGAGAAATAATTCCTTCAATAAATACTAGGTATGTGGAAGAATAATACAAAAAGAGAACAGATTTTTTTTACCTTGGTTGACATTCTCTTCCTACACAAAACTCATGAATTGGCTCTGGTCGAGTTGCAGAATCACAATATGAATCTTCAACTTCAACACCATCGTAACGAATGCACACTGCAAATGAAGTGGCGACTCCTGCACACAATAGACAGTGTTTAAAAAGGAGCATAATATGTTTTCTTTCTGTTCCATAGACAAGGGTGGCAAATACAGTAATTTGGCAGGAGATGATCACAATATTAGCCCCAGTCATTTGATTGTGACCCAATATCAGTACATTACAGTCTGATAGCAATATTGAATTACAACTAGCTTGCAACGTTTTTGCTGCTCCTCAGCGAAGAATTAAATGAAACAAACATTACAAAATTATCCAAAAATGGAATCTGTCAAATACTGCCATGACTGGCTTCTTCATGTAGTTTCTGTCTGGGATCCTGAATGAGGTCACACTAAGTTTGCTTTCCCAACCCTGCCCTCACATCCTGAAGTAATTAGCTACCAAGAGCCTAAATCTCAGCGGCCTTGTGGGAAGTACTTCATGGCTGCTGACTGAATGTCAGCCCAGTAGAAAAATAGACGTCAATGGCCATAGATCTTAGTCTCCAACAAAAATCTGTTCAATTTTGAGAAGTTCTCTCTACCTTGTTGGTGGTGGGTTGTCATCATTTGGTGATCCTTGGTACATCTAAATAGCTTAGATGAAAAATGTAAAATGGATAATGTGAATGCTGTTGAAGAAATTTTGACAATCCACCACATTCTCCACAATTGTTCTTTCTATTAGTATACATTAAATACAGCAAGAGTCCATGAAGCTGTACCAGAAGCAATGAAATAGCTCTTATTGCATAGAATAAAAGAAAGTAGATTATGCTTAATATTAGGAATTGTGCATTACTCTGCCTTTGACTACAGGAATTAATGGCACCAGCCATGATTCACACTGATGCTGTTGAACATCTCACCAGAAATGAATTATGGGCATTGACCAAGTGTTGAAGCTGGACATCAAGTAAACACCACTAGGATACATGGAATTATCACCCATGGTGCATACTTTGATAATGATTGATGATCTCACTCAGAAATATGATTTTTATACCTTCAGTGGCAAGTATTTTGGGTGTCATGTAAATTAATACATCTTTTAATTGAGGATGAAACATGAAAGGTAATCATAAAATCATAAATTTTGCAATAATTTTACTGAGCAGAAGTTAGTAAGTGACAAAAAGCAGCACGTGAAAATACAAAATAATCTGGATAATCACAATGTGAAAATATACTTTGCTTTCTGTGTGCATGTATATGAGTTATGGAGAAGAAGCAAACAAAGAAAGTGGAATAGTTAACTGCATTGAACAATAAATGAATGCCACTACAACAATGACCTGAGTTCACCGATAAAAAAGATGGTATGTGCATTTACTTGGTGTTTTATCACATCCCTAAGGGTGTCCCTAAGGCATTACTGTTAAAAGTGCCATCACTGCTATGTTGCGAAACGCAACTAATTTACATCCAGCAAGATCCCAAAAGCAGCAACTTGTATATAATTTTAAGCAATCAGTGGTGCTTCTTCCTTTAGTTCAATGTTCTAAGCTGCTACAAGTACACTTAACGAAAATTTAAATTCCATATTAAATACTGATGAAGTGATAAATGTTATGATCTAAAAACATACCAGAATGAGATTAGCTACATTGGATGCCTAACAGTCCATGAGATCTTTGATTAATTTTTATATATTCAGTATATAAAATTATTCTGAAATTATTCAGAAATAACAGAATTCTTCATTACAATTATGTTGTTGTTTCAGAACATCCAATATCACAATGAACATGAATGCAAATAGGCCAGACTGATCTTATTTTGAATGCATTTTTCATCAGAGTAAAATTATGCAAAGATTTGTCTTGACTTAACTGAAAATTCCTTTCAGAATACAACCAACTGTGGAAATGTTCCTTCCATTTTGAAACAGACAGAAAGCAAACAGACTGATCCAGCTTATTGGGTGATATATAAAGCTGGTGTGATGGAAATGGGTTGCAATTTCTTTCTTTGGGGGTTTCAATGGTTAGATTTCAGTGTTTCACCTCAATATCCAAAATCTGTCAAACACTGATCCATGCAAAGAAAATGAATAAAGACTTCCATTTATATGGTGCCTTTCATGACCTCAATACTCCATGCAACTCACAGGTGCAAATTCAGTTTTGGCTTCCTTGAATGGCCACCACTATTTTGGTTGAACTCCCACTTATAAATCAAGTTTCCTCTGTCCCATTGGGAAAACCTGTTGATTCCCAATTCCTAATTATATACTTGAGTCTCTGGAATGGGGACTGAACCACAACTATCTGACTTGAGGAGAATTTCCCGTGCCAGGTCTGACACCAAGTGGTGAAATGCTGAGACTCAATGGGGTTTGTGAACAATAGTCACCTACAGTGCTTGAATTTTTTGGATGAGGTTTCAGAGGCTCTGTGTCATACAATTGGTTGCTCATAATAGCATGTAAATGATTATACTTCAGACCCTCTCCTTTTGGCAGCAGGAACTTCTTTAAACTAGTGTCTGAAACTGCTAGGCCTATTCTCTTTCACCAGATATATTAGCCCATGATATTCTTTAAATCACACTACAAGTTGTAGTTCTAGGGCATAAGGAGCATACAGGGTACCTGTTGTACAAGTAGAACTGCAAGGTTCATGAGATGACAATTTCCATCGGTACATGTCTGCAGGGCTCACTCCCAGGCCCTTTCTTAGTAGCTTGAGTCTGTTTCTGAAAGAAAGCAATGGAGAAAGAAATTAGACCTGAAGCAAAATAAACTGAAGGAAGCACTGCACAAACATGTAAGTTACAAACCTACCTGTCCTGCTGTTCAAGAAGAATTCCAAGACTTGTTACAAGCAGAGCTTCAGCTGGCTAGAAACAGAGAGAATGTAATAAAAATACCCAGCTTTAAAGAAACAAAGACCATTTAAATATCAGACAGAGGCACTGTTTTTATATCATGTGTTATGACTGATATTCCAATATCAATATACCGGCCCAACAGATGACTGATTTAACTGGGATACTTTGACTGTTGAAATAGTTTCTGACTGTGATGCTGAAACTTTCAGATTGCAATATTTTGGTTAAATATTTTGCACCTATTAATAAGTATGCCTTCACAGATTTCTGCTTCAAACAATTTGATATAGTTGTAAGTGATTTAACTATGTGCATAATATTAAAGCAATTTTTTACTGCACATATCTCCATATACAATCTCTAGACAGCAGAAGCTCTGACATGAACGACAAACAAGGTAAAGCACTGATTCCAGGAACATCATCACTGATGCACTGCAGCATGAAACTCACATGTCCTCAGGAATGGCTCACTATCTATGCACAGAGCTTCTTGTACAATTTTCTAAGGGCATTGCTGTTACTCAGATTTTTAGAAAACTGCAATGTGGAGTTTGGTGCAACAATAACAAATGTTCCTGGCCTCTTTACTTGGGCATGACTTCCCTCTCCCATGCTATCAGCATAACTCTGCTGGTAGGTCCAGGTACAGATCTGACAAGACTTCCAGCAGCATGCACAAACCTGACTTTCCTAACCAAACACAGGGCTATATAAAATAGCAATTCACATTCAATTTACATGGATTCCTTTGCAGAGTTCAATCAGCTTCACAACTATTTAAACAATGGAAAATTAGTAGTAGAGTAAGATAGTTATTTTGAAATCAGCAATCTCAAAGTTTATTTTGCTGAATTTACTGGAAATGTTGAATAATGCAATCCTAATCTGATTTACAATTTTTTTTACATTGGCATTGAATGTGCTTGCAATAAGTATCAATATTAGCTTTTGTTAAGATTGCATAATTATGGTAATGAAAATCTCTATCCTTTCAGAAGAGTTGGATACCAAGTGGAGAGGTGCATATTTTGTGATAGATCTTTATTATATTGTATCTTTGAGGTCACACAAGGAGCATCCAGCTTTCCTTTGCTGTGGGGTGAACCCTTGAGGCATGCAACATCTTTGGCAATGACCTCAGACAACATAGTACTTTCCAGGCAAATATATTTTGCATACACAAGTCTACAAAAGGTTGGTTCCTTAGGAAATCTTATCAAGAAGATATCAGTCACTCAAAATGCATGGTGTTCTTCACAATAGTTGAGTTTTTTTTCAAAAATATATTCCTGCCAACAGTGCTTCCCAGGGAGATGCAGCAAGAAAATGCTGCTGAATTCTCGCCATCCCATCTAATGCTGTTACTGGTGAGGACACACACAATAAGGAAATGTTTTTTCAGGGCCAATGTATCACATAGGCTTGTGGTTCCCTGTGTGTGTCTTGTTTTACTGGATTTCACCAATCTATTTACGTAGTCATTATCAATATCCACATTTTATTACTTGCTTCAATAAAAGACTGGATCTCTCAATATTTCAAAAGTAGGGTTGTTATACAATTTATCAAGTAAATCTTTCTTTTAATTTTTTTTTGATATTGCTGAATAATACCTAACAGTGTGACTACAAGCCCAAGAGCCCAGCATTGTAAGGAATTATACAGTTATAGGTCAGACACAATTTAGAGCTGACAGCTTTTCACACTACCCTTCTTGGCAAGAGAGCAGTAATGAAAGGGCAGATTTCTATTTGATTACATGAAGGTCACTGAACAATAGCAGCCAAAGGATATAAGTAGCCTTTCAACAGGAAATAATCAATCCATCTAACACTTGGCAAGAAAATGTGCAAGTTTTTAAAAACAGATTTGTTTGATAACAATGATAAACAAAATTTCAGAGCTGCAATAGATTAAGCAGTGCTAAAACACAACTCTGCCCAATTATTTTAACTTACCGTAATTTCTGTGTTCGGTTTGCTTGTTGAATAATGTGCATAAGTGTTTCATTGGAGAAGGGAATCTCTGCAGACAGGTTAAAAGCTTTACCAAAAGTCAGTTCCAAAAATGTATTATTAATTCTGTGGCTCCCCAACTTTTCATTTTCTTCATAATACATCAGGAAACTGGCTGCAGTAGACTCTGCATTATAAAATGGGATTCCTTCTGCATTTTCAGTCACATTGGCACCAAATTCAGTTTGCCCCTTTGTATCAGAAGAACGTCCATTAGCAAGTCTATCTGTCAACTGATTCTCTGACATAAATATATACTCTTGTGGGGTCAACTTTGAGACTAGATCCATTGCTGTATAATCGTTGTCTTCAACACCGTTAACTTGAGTGCTATTTTTAATATCTGCAAAATAGGAAAACAAATTAGGTCAACTAAATATTGTGCACAGAAACTAAAAGCAATTAAGCTATATTAAACAACAATTTGCATGTAGAAAATTTTCCAAGGTGTTGTGGTTACCAAAATCTTGATTACATAATTAGGTTTAGGCTGGTTGTTGGAAGAGAGGGAAAAAGGTGAAGTTAAGAGAAAGAATTGCAGAATACGACACCTAAAGGCTGAAGGATCAAAAACCACAGGTGGATTGAAGGGTATATGCAAAAATGTTCAGATGTGGACTGGAGGAGATTGCAAAAAACGGAGACATCATTTAAATATGAACACAAGAACTTTAACTAACTGATTCTTAGACATGTAGATTGACAAGGACAGGGTTGATGGCTGAACAGGGGTGGTTGTAGGATACATGGGAAGATTTCTGGGTGATCATAATTTTAAGAAGGGCGGAGGACTGAAGTACAAAATCAGGAGAGAAGTAATTAATCAAGTTGGAATGTGACAAAGGTTAGATGAGGACTTCAGCATCAAGTGGCCCTGTGTTACAATTGAGACAGGTAGTAAAAAATATTATGGGAAAGAAAAAAATGTTTGCCCAAGTAGATAATGAAATGAACATTTTATTAGAGAAATAATCGGACCCACAACAAGAGGTTTCTCAAGCTAAAAAACAAACTGCTGAAGGAACTCAACAGGTCAGACAGCAGAGATGGAGGTTGTGACACTCATGCAGAAACCTGAAATGTTGACCCTCCCTCTGCCTCTACTGCTTGACCCTGGAGTTTCTCCAGCAGTTTTTTTTTGCTCAAGATTAGTGTCTGCAGTCTCTTGTGTGTCCAAGAGATTTCTTGCAATTGATTAGCTAAATCTGTGTTAAACTTTCAAATGTAACTATATACAACTAGTAAAGCAGCAAGAATAGGTCTTTGTCTATATTCAACCACAATGTAAACTTGATCAAGGGTGAGTAATCAAATAGATAGGTATTAGCACCACATTATAATTCAATGATAATAAAAATGGAAGAAAGAAATTATATTACTCTATAGGGTTTTATAATTAGAGGTACAAACATATTACAATCCAATATAGTTTGCAAATAATGGGAGAATTACTGATGCAAACCAACAATTCTTTCAAAGTTTGAAGAATGAATCTCAAACTATGGAAAAGCTGCAGCTATTCCTTATCTTGTGCCACAGGAGAGGAGAGAAGATATAGAGCCAGATGACAAATGAATTATTATAGAACAAACAATGAGACTGTACCCATGTAACTGAATGCAGATTGAATTTAGGATGTATGTCTACTATGAATAATGTCTTGATTATGGCAAGACAGGTTAAATCTTGGATTCTCATTCTTTTTATTGTTATTTGGCACTGTGGTTGATATTAATGTATGGCAGAGGTTTGAGCTCCTGTCTGTAGTTAAAGGCTAATCCCAGAGCATAAATAATATAAATGTGAGGTATTCTTCCAGATGTTAGCTAATGAATTATGCATCTTACTAACTTTCTTATAAGCTAAATTTGATAACCAAAAGAGTTTACATACTGATTTTTCAATCCAGATGCCACTGCTGGTCATAGAGTAATCAGAGAAATTTACAGCACAAAAGGATGCCATTTGGCCCATCATCTCCATCCCAGCACAAATGGTTTATAGGTTAATCCCATTTCCCAGCTCTTGATTCACAGTCCTGACAGTTATGGCTTCTCAAGTACTATTCCAGGTACTTTTTAAAAACATGCGTATAGTTTTATCTCTACCATCCTTTTAGTGCCAAGTCACAGACCTCCACCATTTCATAAGTGAAATAATTCTTTTCTCAACTCCCTTCTAATCCTTCCACCAATTAACTCAAATCCACATTTCCTGAAACAAGTAGTTTTTTTTTTGCACTGCTGAGCCATTTCATAATTTTGTACATCTCAATTAAATCTCTTCTCAGCTTCCTTTGTTCTCTAGGAAAAAAAGTCCTGATCTGGCAAGTTCTCCTCATAACAGTTCTCCAGCCCTGGTGACATCTTAAATCTTCTCTCACTCTCTAGTGTTATCACAGCCATTCTGAAGTGTGTGATTGTGAACCTTGATTGAAAAGCTAAGTGCATGTAATTATTTAAAAAAAACAAATGTTTTAAAGTAATTTTTAGGTGTTTAATATTTTTCGCTAGTATGTTCTAGCCTCAGGGTTACAAGAAGTACGTGCAGCTGCATGAACAGTATGGGCAGCAGGTGGATTAAGCAGAATCTGATTCAATGTTTTGTATAGTTCTAGCATGACCTTCTTGCTTTATTATTTCAAGGCTTGACCAATAAAGACAATTATCCCATGTGTCTTTAAATAACTTCACTGTCTTGCTACCATCAGGGATTTCTGGATGCATACTCCACAATTCCTCTGATTCTCTGTACATCAGAATACCCTACTATGTATCATGCACTTCCTTGCCTTGTTAGTCTGCATG
>JARFYF010000056.1:19836428-19856028 GCA_030265395.1 Rhina ancylostomus
ATAATGGACCCATTTTCATTTTCACCTGAAACAATTTATACAGGAAATCCTCTGTAATCGGGCACATGCTGGTTTTGACATGCTGGCTAGTCAAATATGTTGGATAATCTTGAGTTATATTACCTAAAAATGTATTGAATTAAAAATTACATAATAAGAACTGTAGAGCATATGAAGACTAAGGAGTATTGGTGCTATGAGCATCTACTAAGAGGATCCAAAACTGTATGTTGTAAATGGAGACCTACATTATATGTCAAAAACTCTAGTTCTCCTTACTGGAATATCAGTAACTAGAGCTTGAATTGTAAAATGCTTTATATTAAGCTTTTACAGTAGTTGGGAGAAAGCCTTTAACTTCCTTCTGATTGATTTCAAATTTACCTTTTGTTCGTTTACTGACTGATTCCTAATGAATCAATGTGATAAACTCTTATATAGATAGCTTTCTATTAATCAAATAATTGCAACAATATTTAATTGTTTTTGAATAAGCCTTCCCTCTACTATCCAACATTCCACATCTGAAAGGGCAACTGAGTTGATGCACTTAAAAAAGCTGCACAATGTTTAAGAGTGGATTCTGAAATGGGCAAAAGGGAGTTGAATTATATTTAAAAATGTTTTATTAGCTAGGCTAAAGAAAAATAAAGTTCCAGAGTTGAAGGGATTTGTGCGAGAATACAGCACCCATTACTCGATGAACAAATATTTCCTACAACTGAATAGCATCAAGTTTGAAGCTATCATCCTTGGTTTCTGCCACAAACCATGCTCCCAAGACAGCCCTGTTTCTCTCCCTGGTAATGGTCTGAAGCTGAATCAGAACTTTTGATTCTTGGTATTATTTTTGACCTTAAAATGAGCTTTGAACAACTTGTATGCAGCATCATTAAGATTGACATTTTTTAACTTTGGAATGTCATCCAACTCCATCTGCCTCACCCCCTGCTTTTGTATTAACTCTCAGTGTGTTGATACTATGAGACATCTGACTGGCCTCCAAGTTTCCACCCTCCATAAATGGAGTCACCCAAAATTGCATTGCAAGTGTCCAAGTTTGTATCTTCCATCTTTACCTACATTGGTTAATAATTAAACATTTGTTTGATTTAAACATTTTCATCCATGCTTTCAATTTCTTCCATAGCCTCACCCTTCTTGATCTTCATATCCTCCTTTGGCCCTCAGTGCTCCGAGAAATCTGAGCTCCTTCGATTCTAACCTCTTGTGCATTCCTGATTTTAATCATTTCACCTTTGGCAGTTAGGCTAAACTGGAATTCTCTCCCTAAAATCTTTATATCTTGATATATGCCTTTCTTCCTTTAACATTATTCTTTAAAATCACCCCTTTGATGAGGCTAAAGTAAAATGAGAAAATGCTGGCAACACTCAGCAGGTCAGGCAGGATCTGTGGAGACTTAGAGGCTGAATTAACATTTCAGATGATGACCTTTCATTGACTTGCAAGGCTAACTCTCCATAGCTGAGTATTTCCAGCATTTTCTGTTTTATTTCTGATTTCCATCATCTGTGACTAACCTCTGCTTATTTGCACTATATCTCCTTCTGTTGCTTAGTATCAATTTTATTTGCTTTTTATTTTGTGATATGTCTTGGTTTGCAAATAGTTATGAAATCTTTTACTATGTTAAAAGCATTATATTAAATGGTGTAACTCAGAAACTCTGCATTCTGGAGTTCTTGTATGCAGTTAATGATTGATGCCTTTAGAAAAAATTGAGGGAGAAAGGAATAGAAGAGTGAGAGAAGACTTGTGTTGAGCATAAATCAGCACAGACCAGTTGGGCTGATCTGCCTAATTTTACAATGTACATGCTAGGTAATTCTATGCAAGTTGAACTGTGCCACGTGCTACGTAATTTGTTATGTACTAGCAACAAAAGAAACACACCGAGCATGTATAAGTGTTAAAAACTACTTTATTAATAGCTACTTATGAAAGTAAATAAAATAAAAGTAAAAATGTTAGAAGTAAAAATGTTAAACCCCAAACATTAACTCCCAAAAACTAACTAAACTCGTTGTGTGTGTGTGGCAAATTCCCAAACTGCACGTTCAGGAATGGTTCTTAAAGTTCAGTTCAGCAAGCCATAAGGTGAAACATGAGTAAAGGCTTCTTCAACAACCACCGTTGTCTGGAGATAAAGCGTAGATGCCGAGAGAAAATAGAGAGTATTGTGCCGTCCACACCAACTACCTGTTTCCTTCTACAGGTCAACAACCAAGCGAACTCCACTTCTTTTATCGGCTATGTTAACCAATTTGACAGGTGGTATATGTAAACTCATTCCATGCCATGGATGTGGTCTCGGCCTTATCCATCATTGCATATTAGGAAGGTTGATGAAGTTGTTGCTTATGATATAATATTTTTAGTCACCTGTGCTCTGTCCACAATGGCCATCTTGAGCTGTCCATCTGCCCATCATCCCTCCCTTATCTGGTTTCACTTATCACCTTCCCTATTTATCAGATTCTAGCACCTGTACCCTCTTGTGTTGCCACTGTTGCTTTATCACCTTCCAGCCTTTTTCTCTACCTCCTTTCTCCCCTCCCCCACCTGGCTCCATCTGCCCATCATTCCCCTCCCACCTGGTTTCTCACCTATTGCCTACCATCCCTTGCCTTGCCCCTCTCTCTCACCTCTTTGTACTGGCTATCTCCCCTCTACACCTTCAGTCCTGATGCAGGGTCTCAACCTGAAACATCGACCATCCTTCTGCCTCCACTGATGCTACCTGACTTGCTGAGTTTCTCCAGCATTTTGATTTTTACACTAGATTACAGCATCTGCTAACGCTTGTGTGTCAATCTTTAAACTGTACCATAATTTTAGAAATTTCTCCCTGATTTATTTGGTTAAACACTTTTCAACAACTACAATTATAGTTCTGCAATTATTCCACCTTAAAACTCCATTTCTTCAGTGTTACTGTTTAGCACCCTAACCCTTCTTTACATTAATGCTTTATTGTTTAACATTTTAAGATATGATTTCCTCATGATCCATCTGCAACCCTTAAAAATTATTAGCATTGCTGAGCTTTATCTTTGTATATCTTCCAATCTGATCCGCTCTGCAGCATTAGAAAAAAATGTTTTTTTTTCTGTATTTTGCGGCAAAGCCAAACTGGCTGTCTTCGATTTCTCTTCTGTGATGATGTACTCCAGAGATGAATTCTCTCTGCATCATTATAACTATCATTTTAAAATGCTAAAACATGAAACAAATGTGAGAATGCTATTTTTCTTCAGAATTCATTGGAACTAAATCAAAGGCAACATGTGAATGGAACACCTCCACCTGTAGGTTGCCCTCCGAGTCGCACACCATCATGATTTAGAAATATATTGTCAGTTATTCATTGTTGTTAGGTCTAAATGCTGGAATTCCCTACCCAACAGCCCTGTGCGAATCCTTCAATAGAAGGACTGCAGATGTTAAAAAGATGGACATCAGGAGCAGAAGAGCACTCAGTGACCACTGAATTGAATAGGCCTTCTCAGCTCTGCCCTTGATATGAATGTTTTTGAACCCATCTCACAGCAACCTATTCGATCCAACCTTGCCACCACTTCTGGTCAACAAAAAGCTGAAAAGACCATATGCCAACTGAAAAACAATAAGGCTTGAGGAACATGTGGTATCCTTGCTAAAGTTCAAAAGCTCACTAATAAGGATTTTCTATCACATTTCCATAACCTTATTGTTTACATTCGGGAAGAAGGGACCTCAGAGCTGCAGTAATCCTAAACATCTTCAGCAAAAAGAGACAAATCCAATTGCAGTGACTACAGGGGGTACTCTGTACTGTCTGCCACAGGGAAAGTCATTAGCAGGGTCTTCCTCAATTGTTTCCACCAATGAGCAAGAAGCTACTCCTCTAATAGTGTGTATTCCATCCAGCTAGAGGCACTGTGGACATGATCTTCACCATGTAACTACTTTAAGACAAATGCAGAGAACAGCACCATGATCTTTGATTCTTGAAGGGACTGTGCTGCACCCTGCTCACCCCTTGGGTGCTTGCAGATATTTATCTCCTTCTTATGTTTGCTTCATCATGGCATGGAAGCCCTGATCCTAACCAATTGTTCCACACAGAGCCGAACTTGATGAAGACCAGTGTTAAGCAAGGTTATGCTGACACTTTTTTCAATCTTTCTTGCTTCCAGCAAGCTTCCTGCTGAAGTGTAGCTAATCTACAGGACTGATGGGAAACTCTTCAAATCTCTGTTGCCTAAACTCCAGAAACAAGATAACCCCCAAACTCAGTAGTTGAGCTGCAGTGCACAGCTAATACTTGCGTTTGTGCATCTGGGGACTGAGCTTCAAGTCATTTTTGGCTTGTTCAACCAAGCGCATGAGAGGATTGGTCTTACATTCAACACTTGCAAGACAAAGGTCCTCCATCCAACTAGACCTCTTCACATTGACATGATGGAAAACATGGACCACTTTCTATATCTCAGGAATCACGTCTTCATGAAGGCATACCACAATGATGAAATTCACCATCACCTTCAGTGTGCTAGCATGGCAGTGGGCCAATTGAGGAAATGTGTGTTTGAAGTCAAGACCTCAAATCTGGCTTAAAGCTCATGGTTTGCTGGGCAGTAGTGATCACTGTCTGGCAGACTCAAGGGATGAGCAGATTAGGTTAGTGGAGTGTGTGTCTCATATTAAGAACTAGCAGTCTGCTGTCTGGCACCAGACATAGAGAACCTGGTGCAGGGGCTATTCATAGGGCTAGGGCTAGCACATCTACACTGCCCCAAAGACTCAGATAAAGATCATGATTGTGACAGTGTTCATATGGATAAATGATGACATGGTTAATGCTGTCAGGCCAGCTTCACTGAATGCAGGGGATGATATGGAGAATGGAGCAGTTCAGCTCCAAGTCCTGCTGAAGGTTTGTGCAGAGCCAGAAGACTGTGATTTTCACTCTGATCATTATACATTTTTTCACTGGGAGATTGGCTTCAATCTCATCATGCAAAGAACACTGGTTCAGGTGATGGCTCCTGTAGAGGCACAGACAAAGTTCACAGACAAAGTTTCTATGCAGTCTAACATTGATCTCTGCCAGTGAGCAAAGGGACTCAAATAGAAACGCAGCAGCTTTCCAGCAGCCAAACTGCAGACATGGAGGGACACAGAGATGCAGCGCTAGAATATTGAAATGCCTATATAAGGATTGAAATGGGAAAACAATTGGGTTCAGACACAAATGTTATGATTTTGTATTATTCAACAATCTTGTAATTAGAAATGATTAGGAACACACAGGCACCGTTCAATGATTCCATATTTGAGGGAATCAAGTTCCTCATCATGCAGAGATAAATGACACATTGCTGCAGATCTTGCATTGTTTCACCTAGAAAGGTCATTGATAGAATGTTGCTAGGCAGTTGTTGAGTATGTGTTTCAGCATCTAAATGCTGGAGAAAATACACCCTATTAGTTTTATCACATTCTGGAAGATGTCTGAGTGACCTGCAGAGAGTGTAAAGTTGCCCATTCAGTTATCTGGATATTAGCAGAATATCCTTTTAAATAACAATAAAAGCAACAAAGTGGAACAATGGTTTCCTGATACATTACAAACATAGAATACACCTTTAAGCTTCAGTTTACAGTGGCAAGTGAGGAAATGGGTGCGACATGAATAGTCATATCATTAGGTGAGTGCCTGCTGCCAGAAAAACGTCAGGTGTGCTAACATGGAGAGAATGGGAATTGTCCTGTTTATGAAGGATGTCATTTCACTAGGAAATGATCGCTAAATCAGTTTTTGTGCAGGTTAGATCACAGCTGAAGACATGGAGCTCAACCACTTATTTGCCTCCCACAAAGCAGCTTCAACCTCTGATAATTCAGTTACATATTAGACATGTGTTTGTGCTATGGACACTACTTAAAGCACCCACAAAGTCAAAGTCAAAATCAAGTTTATTGTCACATGCACAAGTACCTGTGTGCACAGGTGCAATGAAAAATTTGCTTGCAGCAGCATCACAGGCACATAGTATCACATAAGCAGCATTCACAAGAAAAACATAAATTATGCACAATTTTACAAGAAAAAATGAAAAAGAAAAAATGGACATAATGGAGAGTAATTTCTCACTTAGAATTTATAGTGGTAATAATCTGTAAACTATGCACTTAGGCATACAGTGTATCACTTTAAAAATGGTGAAACACAGAAAACACAGAAATGTGGTAAACAAAAGGATGATTTACAATGTGGTCAATTGACCAGACACAAGGCATAAAAACTAACGCAGTGAAATAATTTGTTTTGTTAAGAAGAATGAGCAATGGAATAGAAAACAAATGGTACAAATTTAAAGGAGTTTTAAAGCAGGGAAGTTATGCTAAGCCTTCATAATGTTGTAGAGGAGCTCAGCTGGAGCATTCTATTTAATTCTGCATACCAGCCTTAGAAAAGATACCAAGGCCTTGGAGGGGGCACAGAGGAGATCAATGAGAATGGAACCAAGGATGAGTAACTTCATTTATATGGAGAGAATGGAAAAACCAGGGCTGTTCTCCCTGGAGCAGAAGTTAAGATTTTTGATACAAATCTTCAAGGTTTTGATAGAGTAAATTCAGAGAAATTGCCGACTGGTAGAAGCATCGGTAATGTGAGAACACAGGTTTGTGGTGATTGACAAGGGAACCAAAGGCAACATGAGGAAATGTTTTGTAGATAGCAAGTTACTATGCTTTGAAATGCATTCTCTGAATGGGCAATAGAAATAATTTCAATGGTAATTTTGAAGAGTATTGGATAAATACTTAAACAGATATTTTGCAGGCCTACAGTGAAAGGTCAGAAGGGTGGAACTAATTGGAATGCTCCATCAAAGAGCAAGATCATGCACAATGGGCCAGATTTCAACTTTATGTATTGAATAATTCAAACGCAGGTACTAAATAAATTGCAACTTATGATAAATAGTAGTATATTAATTATTGTTTGCTGATTTTGTGAAACATTAGGAATCAGTTTCACAGGGTAATTGATACAGACTTGTTCTCTTTCTCTTCATAGGAATGGGATTACAGTTATGTACACAGCTTCTACCATTGCAGCCTTGCTGCTTCCTTTATTTTACTTCTTCCAAAGATGAACTCACAAGCAGGAAATGCAGGAAATCCGGTAAAATTGAGTTGCTGCACACTCTGCTGTGTTTGAAAGTGGTAAAAGTCCTGTCTCCCATCACAGCATTCTATTTCTATGCTGCATTCCTTTTTTCAAATGACACTGTAAATGCACTAAATGACACGAAATATGAATTCTGTATCATAGTTCCAACACATTTGAAATGTTCAAAATATATCTTATGAAATCATATGTTATTTGACAATATCAATTATGAACGTTATTTGTGAATGATTATAAAAGTGTAGAGACATAAGCTGTCGTGAGGTTTAAAAATGGTAACATGATCAATCTTGGGAAAGGGACTAGGAGAAGGAAAGCAATAAGTACATGAAAGGGTGAGTCTTCTTCTGTCCAATACTATTATGTTACTGAGCATATCCCAAGTCTTCCTTAAGAAGCTCTTCACAGGTCCAGTAGGTAATTGTACCATTTGATTTGATGAAAAGTTTCAATCTCTGTTCTCTGCTAGGTAGAAAAAAGAGTTAGGGAAGGAGATTCTGAACTGGTTTCATGCTCAAATTATCTATCCATTGATGCACTGCTGAAAGGGTATTGTATATGTGGATGTTAACATGAATACAGTTGGCTCACAACTGTTGGGTTAGGGAGCGAACATTGGCTAGAGTTCATAATTACCATGTAGTGATCTGTGGATGGGTGAATTCAGGATTGGGATTGACTTCCATGGTTGCCATCTCTTGAAATAAAATAGTCTGCCTCTACGTATTCATGGCCTTTTGGAAAATAAACACTTGGGTAAGCAATGATATATATAATTTACTATGCAGAAACAGGCCATTCACTCAAGTGGTCTATGCAGGATTTATGTTCCAAATGAGCTTCCTGCCATAAACTACATCTTATCCTATCAGCATTTTCTTTTATTTTTCCCTCATATACTTTTTCTTAATCTGTATATTCACTAGGAAAAAATAAATAATAAATGGAGTAAATATTAAGTTCCAACAGATAGCATAAATCCTTGCTTGGTTCGGAATAGAGTTGCAGCTATAAATATCTAGATAGAATAAAGTCAAAACTAAAACCAGCTGGTAAGTAAACCTTGCCTCACATTTGAAGGTTTTTGTTTTTTTAATGTTGTGGTATGTGTTAAGATCTCAGTATTGTATGCACTTAATTGAAGATGTGTTAAATTAATACCTTTGCAGGTTTCTCCTGATTTCTCATGACTTAGATTTGATCCTCAAATCATGGATTTACTTGTACACATGAGTATAAGTAAGGATGTTTTCTGTCTATGCTTTACTGAAAAGTTAATTCTCTAACTCAAGAGATCAAAGATTTAAGGGCAATTAAGAGAACCATTTTCTCTTATTGAGTACATCTTTTGGACAGTCATATTGCTCATCCTTTGATGGAATCAAATTAGTTGGGAACCCACTTTGGGCTCTTTCTTTGATGGCAATCTTGTTAATCATCTGTTGGACACTCATATTGGGTGGGCACACACATTGAGCTTGTCCTTAAATTAGCACCTGCTTCAGGTGGGCACCCTCATTAAACTTGACCCTTGATAGGCATCCATATCATTGCTTTTGGAACAGGTTCATTCAATCATCTGCCATAAATTTGGCAGAAGATTAGCAAGGTACAGAGTAAAGGGGTGGAACATTTCTTGAAGTTACAACAGTATCAGGAGAATGCCAAAAGGACTCGCTATGATTTTTTTTCAGCACAGGATCTAATCCTTTTGGATCCATATTGTAATATTCAATGACTTTATAGTTCAAAATTCTCCTGATTTTGTGACAGGACAAGATTATAGTTGAGTTTAACATTATTCCAGATCTCTTTTAACCCCCGTTGTAGCTCTGCTCTTTATTAAGTCTTCCTTTTTTGTCAATACATAACAGTTTGTACTTAATGGGGCTTGAATTTCATTTGCCAAATTTCCACCCATTTACAATAATCTATCATCACTGACATAATGGAACAAATCGGATGAAAAAATCAAGCTTATTCTGAAGAGCCACTTTCTGTCTGTATAGTGCTGTGGTACATCAGTATCCAATTTGCTGTACTGAGGTGCAGCTGCAGTAGCTCTTGTACTGTTGGCATAAACATGCAGTCAGTCATAATCTGGAGAGATTGTACAGCCAGATCCCTGTATTGCTGGAGAGGGAGAACTCTGGCATTGAACATCTCATTCTCACCTAGTCCTGGTCTGCAGTACTTGAGTCCAGGAACAGAAGATGAGCTGTTTCTGTTGCCTGTCAAACTTCACCACCAAGAGATAATTCTGAGCAACAACAAAAAATCCTGACACTAGGGCTAAGTTTGAGGATTTGTGTGTTCACTCGTGTGTCCAGCATGAAGTAGATATGATTATTAAAGTACTCAGCTGAATATTTTTCTTGTTGAAGATAAGCTGTGTAATCATGGAAATGTGAGCTCTAAACCCTTGATCAGTACAGACATGTAAATCATAATTAATACATGAATTATTGTGCAAAGAAATGGTGTTGAAAACATTAACCTCAATAGTCTGAAAGTATAACCACTTCATCCATGTAATATTTTAAGTAGTTGTCCTAAGAGCACACATGTATTTAGAAACTGTGTTTTAGCACAGATATTATTTTGACTTGATATGGCTGTAAGCTTTTGAAAAAATACTGCAAAATATAAACAGCACTTTTTTAAATAGATTTTTGTCAGTACCAAACATTGAAAGGAAGTACACTTAGACTTTAGTTACTGAGTGACTCGAAATAAGGATGAGGAAAATACCTTTCAAATGCATTTAATTTCCTTGTATATTGTATGACCACGTGTACCTAATTATGTCTGTGAATGCTGCGTGATCAAATATCCCAAATCTTATTCCAATTTCTAAATTTCATAAAAGTAAATCTTTAAGCCTGTGACTGTATTTTTCATGTTACTGCAGCCAGAGATTCTTTACCGTTTTTAGTGAGTTTGTACATAATGGTGTTGAGGAACTTTTAACATTCATCAGATATTCAGTGGAGGGCTGTTCTTGCCAGGTTTCTGGCCTGATTGGACCTGATGAATTTCCCAGATGGAAGTGGAGATCGGAATGGAGAAAAAAAGAAAAGAGGAGGAAAAGGAGGGGAAGTGGAGGAAAGGAGAGAAATATGGAGGTCATAAGGAGTGAAAATAGGAGAATCCATGGGGTAGGGCAGAAGAGAATGGAGGGAATGGGAGAGAGGAGGAGGGAGGGGCACACTTTAAGTAAGAATGAAGAAAGGAGGATGGTATGGTTAGAGGAGATTGGGAAGCAGTCTGATGAGGAGGGGAGGATGCAGAAAAGGGCATTTTCCACCCATCTCAAACTGGGGTTTTTGTTTGCCTTGGGGTAAACAATTTAATTTTTGAGATGTATGGTCAAATCTGTTGCTGGGCAGTAGACTAGGCCATCAGCTCCTATGAAATGCTAAGAGAAAGGGTCTTACTTGGGACTTGTGGAAACGTTTTCCAGAGGTCAACTTGTACCAGTTTCTGCCAGCAGACATTGAGGTCATTGCTGTAATTATCTGAAAAAATGTTAACAAATGCAAAAAGATAACATGATTTAAAATTACCTAAAGATGGTCCAAGTTTGCAAACCACCCTATTGCCCAACAACCACTATGGAGCTCTTCAAACACACCATTCCAATTCATTCCTCATCAGTGTATTTTGTTGGCAATGCACTGAAGAGTGGGTGGTATGGAAGCCCATTAGTATCAGCAGCAGATTAGGAGATCTCTAATTCGTATCAAAGTGACATGATGTCAGGTGATAGGAGCTAGATAAGAGAGAGAATTAAATGAAGCAGGGGAATAGACAGATACAATAGAATGAAAATTGATTGGTAGAGAAAGAGAGGAACAGTAATTCAGTGAAAAATATTGGATCAGGGAGGTTAGGGTAGGAGAACATGTTGCTCCTTCAAAAAGAAAAAAACACTGGACATATTTGTTCTTTAATGATGCCTCAAGGATATGCATTTTTAGGAGAATGACACAAAGGTCTGAATTGTAGAAATTGTGGAATGCTTAGGAGTAAACATTAGGCAAATGATTTCCTGGTACTGGTTATGCCTGTGGGTTTCTTTTATGATGTCTCTGTAAGAACTATCACTTGGTGATTGTGCTGCCAATAAATTCACCAATGTTTTGTATGTCTCTGACTGTAGCATTGGCAGTAATATCTTCCCCTTCTCACATATCATTATGCCCTTGTTTTGTGTCCTCCCCTGGACTTCAACAATGTTGTTTACTTTGTAGAGAAACTGCATTAGGTGCACACACAGGGCAAATGCCTTTGCTCATATTTCTTGAACTTCCTGCCATCCTCACCACATGTGCTCCTTCTCAGACAACTTGTTTCCCTAGATACACCAAGCTGGATCTCTGTCTCCTATTGCTCTCACAACTAGCAATATCTCATCCTTACTGCCTCTGTGATGTCTTTGGGTTTCTTTGGCATTGCTGCAAGTAGTATCATTTAGACCAGGCATAGCTAGTAGAATATCCCTTACGGTTGGCAACCATTCTTAAATTCAATGGCAATGCTTTGTGCAACAGTGTATCAATGTCATACCACTTGGTATACACACACTTATGACCAATCTTAGAACCATCCAGTATAGAATCAGGCCTTTTGGCAAACCAGTGCTGACTGTTGAGTACCTATCTTTACTAATCCTATTTACCAGCCCTTGGTCTGTAGTGTGCTATGCCTTGGTGATTCTTAAATGTGAGAGTACCTGCCTTCATCACTTGCTCAGATAATGTTTATACCTTTTGATGGAAAATTCTTCCTCAGATCCCCTCTAAACCTACCCCTCACCTTAAACCTATGACTTCTAGTCTTAGATACCCCAGCCATGGGAAAATGTTTCTTACTATCTACCTTACCTTTGCCTTTCATAATTTTGCATAACTCTATCAGATCCCCCCTCAGCCTCCTCTGCTCCAAGGAAAACAAACCCAGCCAATCCAGTTTCTCCTCATAACTGAAATGTTCCATCTCAGGCAACATCCTGGTGAATTTCTACTCTGTACCCCTTTCAGTGCACTCATGCCCTTCCTATTGTGTGGTGACCAGAACTGCAAGCAATATTCCAGCTGTGGCTTAATAAACTTTAATAAAGTTGTACCAAAATCTCCCTGTTCTTGCATTCTGTGCCTTGGCTATTGAAGGCAAGCATCCTGAATGTCTTCTTCACCTATCTGCCTGTGCTGCCACCTTCAGGGATCTTTGAATGTGTGCACTAAGATTTCATTGTACCTCAATACTCTCTAGGAATCTGCTATTCATCATGTTATTAGAAACCCAAAATGCTGCACCTCACACGTTAGCATTAAATTCCATTTGCCACTGCTCTGCCCAATTTACCAGCTAATCAATATCATTCTGTAACTTAAGACTACCATCTCTTCACTATCAGCAGAACCAACAATGTACATGTCATCTGCAAGCTCACCAATCATACCTTCTGCATTACATTCCATATCTAAGTCATTAATGCATATAACAAAGAGGAAGGGTCTCAGCACTGGCCCCTGTGGTACACAGATGATCACAGGTTTCCAATCGCAAAAGTAATTCTTCACCACTACCCTCTCTCTCCTGTACCAAGCCACTTTTGCATCGAGTTTGCTCAACTTGTCTTGGATTCAATGTGCTCTAACCTTTTGGACCAGGCTTCTACATGGGACCACGCCAAGGGCCTTACTGAAGTCAGCATATATAAAGTGGTAATAGCAAGTACTTTGAAATTATGTGTTGTGTGGGTGATGAAGTGAGCTTCAGTCCAATCAAAAACCACAATCATTTGCTATGTATTGTAAACCCATCTGGGTAATCTATTTCAGTTACTACTTGGATCTCTCAGCTTCTAAAGTTTCTTAGCTTCTGATTTTTCCCCTATGTGAAACCACAAGCTTGGCGAGAGCATTAACATGTTTAATATTGAACTCAATTTCTTTTTGAAACATCTGACTGAAATATCAATGGAATGCTTTATCATTAAATAAAGATGCCAGCACAGACGGAAGTGTGATGAATAGAACGTTCTTTATTTAATATTCTTCATAAAATAACTGGAGCAACAAACCACAAGCACAATATATACATATTTGTAAATAATGCAAAACTGTTGAATGGAAGACTCTGTAGTAGAGCAGTATAAACTACAGGATTTGAATATATTTGGAAGTTGGGCAGATAGTTGGCAGATGAATTTATAAGATTAAAAATACAGGAATGCAAAGTAACATAGGGACAGAGAAAAAGCACAAAAGAGCATTACTCAAATGAAAATGAAATAATCTGCACAGAAAATTAAAGAAATTTTGGGGTTTTGATTAACAATCAGTAGAAAGTATTACAACAATACCCCAATTACAGTGAATAAGCAAAACAGGGGCTAGGAAGAATTAGAAGATTGATTAAAAATAGTAATAGTGAAAGAAATGAGGCTGGAAGTGCAAAAGTCCCAAAGACATGATGCATTCCATCTCAAATATTAAAAGGCAAGAAAACTATTGTTGATTTTTTTAAACTCTCAATTCAGAAAATGTCCTTTGGATTGTAAAAGTGAAACTTTCACTTTGTAGTTTAAAAAAAAAGGTGACTTCAGACCATCCCAAAGTGCATTGCAGCCAATGAGATACTTTTAAGATGTCGTCATTGCTGTATTGCTTAATGAAGTTTAGAAAAGATTGGAAAAATAAACCAGGAAGTTTTTGATCCTTTCATCTAAAATGCATTGAACAGGATGCTAGTGAATGACTGAAGACTCGGATAAATATGAAATGATCAGAAAGGTCAAACAATGATTTGTAATGAATAAGTCAAAATTATAAAGTACAGAAGGAGGTCATTTGTCCCTTTTGTCTTTGTCTCTTTGAATAATTCAGCAGAGGCATAACCAGTGATTTATAATGATTTGACAGAGTTTCCTTGCTTTTGAACTCTATGCCTGTTTATAAAGCCAAAGATACCATTTTACTCCTTTTCAAGTTAGCTTGCCACATTCAAAGGTGTGCATGCATACAAGCCAAGTCGCTATTCCTGCACACCTCTAAAATTATACTGTTTAATTCATTTTGGACTGAATTGTGCTGGCTGTAACATTCAAACAATCAAATTGAAGTCATAGAGTCATATTGTATGGAAATAAGCTCTTTAGCCCACCATGCTGATCATCAAGTAACAATCTATACTAATCCCATTCACAACATTTAACCCATTACCTTCTCTGCCTTAGCAATTCAAGTTTTCATTTGGATACAACTTAATGTT
This sequence comes from Rhina ancylostomus, assembly GCA_030265395.1. Taxonomy (NCBI): domain Eukaryota; kingdom Metazoa; phylum Chordata; class Chondrichthyes; order Rhinopristiformes; family Rhinidae; genus Rhina; species Rhina ancylostomus. The sequence goes on from JARFYF010000056.1 coordinate 19,850,914, forward strand.
GTGAGAGTCTTCGCCTCCACCACCCACCCAGGAAGTGTGCTCCAGATTCCAACTGGATGAAAATTTTCTTCCTCACAATCTTCCTAACCTTTTGCTGCTTGCTCTAAACCTGTGCCCTAGGTTTAGTTGCTATAACTGATAGTTGCTATGTTGCCTACTATCTATCTTATTTGTGCCCTTTATAATTTTGTATACCCCTTATCAAGAACCCCCTTCAACCTCCTCCACTACAGGTAAAACAAACCCAACCTACTCAATCACTCCTCATACCTGAAATATTCCATCCCAGGCAACATCCTAGTGATTCTCCTCTACGCCCTGTCCAGTGCAATCACATCCTTCCCAGAACTGTGCACAGCTGTGGTCTAACAAATGTTTTATGCAGTTGTATCATAACCTCCCTTCTCTTATATTCTATGCCCTGGCTAATGAAGACATGTATTTCATATGTTTTTGTCACCACCGTATATTGTGCTACAATCTTCAGGGATCCCTGGACTTGCACACCAAGGTTATTCTGTTCCTCAATGCACCTTAGGGCCTTATGATTCATTGTGTAGATCCTACCCTTATTAGTCCTCCCAAGTGCATCACCTCACACTCTTCAGGATTATAGTCTGTCTGCCATTACTCTGTCCATTTTACCAAATGATCAATATAATCCTGTAGCCTATGTCTATTCTCCTCTCTACCAACAATACTATTGATTGTGTCATCCGCAAATGTACTAATCACACCACCAAAATTCATCTTCAGATCATTAATATATGTAACAAACGGTCGGGTCCTAGGACTGATCCCTGTAGTACACCACTGGTCACAGGCTTCCATTCACTGAGAACAACTCTCCAGCTTCACCCTCTGCCTTCTATTACCAAGCCAATTTTGGATCCAATTTGCTAATTGTCTGGATCTCATGGACTCTGTCTTTCAAACCATTCTCTTGTGTGGGACCTTGTACAGACATTGCTTTACTGAAGTCCATGTAGATTACATCAAGAGCATTGTCTTTATCATTACATTTTGTTACCTCTTCAAAACATTTAATCAAATAATCAGACAGGATCTCCTCCTAACAAAAACATGCTATCTTTGATTAATAGCTGCCTTTCCAAGTGCAGATTTACCCTATCCCTCAGAGATTTTTCCGAATACCTCCCCATCACTGCCAGAATATCCTGGATTTACCTGCAAACTCTGAGTCCAAGAATTTTCAACAGAATTAGGGGTCTGAAGCTGAAAGGTCACACCACCGTTGGAATCCATGGGGAGTTCTATGGGTGGGCCCAGGCTTGCTGAGATTCTCCACCACTGGGGAATTGCCAGTTTGATTCTGTGCCATTCTGATTTCAATGGGGATTCTGCATCTGCAGTTCAGAAGGCAAAAGTATTTAACATTTTAAAATTATTTTAATAGCCCCAATTGTTAAAATCAGTTACGGCTTTGACAGATGGCAAAAGTCTGTACCCAGCTTTTATTTTCATCCAAGACGTTCAAAGCTATTTCACGGGTACGGTCTCTGTAGTACAGTGTGAACAATTCCTTAACAAAATGGACATAATAGTCCCCAGAATGGAAAATGTTGCCATCATGTTGCTTTAATGTCAAAGGGTGAGAAAACCACTTGAGGCTTCAAGACAGTCAAAAATCACCTCAAAGGCAATGCCAAACATCTGTAGACTTAAGTATGACTTTAGACTCTACCACTCACACATTCAAAAGCCAATCTTCCAGTGGTGTGGTCCTGCTCTTCTGAGATGATATCACATCACTTTTCTCCCCCTTCATTAATTAAATTGGAAAATAATAATCTGAACAACAGAGCTTTCTCAACATTGACAATGCCCTTGGATGTCTGATTAATATTGATGATATGACCATCTGGTAGCAATTTTGCTCCTTAACTCCATTTCATTGTTGCAGACCATTGACCAGGGTGTTATTACTATGTTCAAGACTTAATAACTGCTGCACATAATAAAGCATGTTATTTCAGGGTCAAACCGCAATGAGAAATTCACCACTCAGGAAATTTGAAAGAAGTTCAATATCAGGATAGCTATCTCTTGGGATGATATAATCCACATGACAGTGAATGGTTTATGGAGGAAATTATGGCCAGAATGTGTGCACAACTCTCCTGGGTTTACAAACCTGAAAAATCCCCTGAAAGGCATTGTTATGTTGGCAAATGAGGCTGGGCTTGATAAAGTAGAACAGGATAACATGGAAGGATTACTGGAATTTCATCTTGAAGAGCTTCTAAATGAAGAATTATTAGCATTTGAGCAACAGAGGTCACAAAAGGAAAAAGAAGCCTCTGACTTAGCACCACAACCTCAAAGCAGCTCGCTATGTAATGGAGGTGTGAGAAAGCAATAGCCGTCATCAAATACACTAATTCCAATATGAAGTGTTGTATTAAATGTGGCTGCTTGATAGAATATGCTGTGCTTTGTTATAAGAAACATTATCAGATGAGAATGAAGAGAGTGGTCCAGATTTCCATTGCCACCTTCTTTCAACTTTGTTCATCAGTCACCCAGGAACAGTCATAGTAGGAAACCTTGCCATTGAAGTCACAAACTCCATTACGCTCCATTCATCAGTACCACCATAATCTAAGCAGCAGTGATGACTCTACCTCTCACTTCGTTCACTGTTCATTAACATGTATAGCTACATATGTGGATATGACTTAGTCCTCTTAGCTCGGAGAGCCTGCTCTGCCATTCAATAAGATTATGGCTGATCTGTTCAGAACCTCAGCTCAGCATTCCTGCCAACTCTTGGCAACTTTTCACCCCTTGCTTAGCAAGAGTCTACCTCAAAAGATATTCCGCTTTTGCTATCCTTTGAGGAAGAGAGTTCTGAAGACTCACAAACCCCTGAGAGAAAAAATCCTTTTGTTCTTTCTTCTGCCTTAAATGGGCAAACCCTTATTTTGAGACAGTGACCTCTCTTCCACAAGAGAATGTCAAGACCCTCTCACAATCACTTGATACATTTCCTGAAAAGATACATTATGTTTTTATTATCTTAGATTTAATTGTTGATAAGATTATATTTTGTTATTTCAGATACTTGTGTTGATGTATTTTTAAGTTTTTATGTTGTTTTGACTGAGGTTCTTGAGCTCTGGAATGCAACCGGAAATTTACATTGAAACTAATGGAAAACATCTTTTCAGTTATGAACTTTTGCCTAACAAAATACTTGCTGGAACACAACCCTTTAATAAAATTACCTGTACTGAAATATTCATAATGCATTTTGCCTAATCTTTTTTATTTATGAAGTTTCACTTAAAACATTTACCAGGAATGCATCCCTTCCATAAATCAAAGAATTATTGTATAGATCAGTCGCACTACCCTCATCAAAATTTTCTGTGACTTTCTTAGTTCTAGGTTCCAGTATCTTACCCTGAACAGATGTTTAGACTAATGGGTTTTACATTTACTAATTTCTCACTCCCTTTGTTAACTAGTGGAATCACCTTATTAATTTTCTAGTCGAAAAGGGTAATTCGTGAATCAATAGTGCTTTGGAGGATTATGACGAACGCATGTGCAATTTTTTTCAGCTACTTGCCTTAAAACTCTGAAGTATTCTTAGTCTTTAGTGTCACTACTTTTCCTAATATTGTTTTCAAGCTTAATTCAACTTCTGTGAATTTTTAATTTTTGTTTGGTAAAAGTATTTGGGGACAAATCCTATTCCTATTTGAGGTCAGGTGGTTGTTTCTAGCAGATGCCTGCTCCACTGTTGCTGAAAACTTGAGGTATGTAGTTGGCAGGACCCCAGTTTATGAATTGTGAGGGCAGGCCCTGGAATCTTGATTCTATATTTCTCGGTCCTTCAACTGTTTGACAGATTTCTGTCCTCATATGCAACGCACCATTGCTGATTTTTCAACAATATTTAATTCTGTTGACATATGTCATCACAAATAATTCCTTCAAATGTTTTTGAAGCAATTTGATTGAGATATCCAGGACAAATTGTTCTAGAAAATACAACTCACAGGAAGCCAATTATATGGACTTGTGATCTTTAGGAGCTAGCTTAAATATTGTCTTTATTAAATGAAGACAAATTGCTAGCTATGTAAACAAAACTTAATTTCATGATTTAATGACAGTTTTACCCAGACTATGACAGATTCTAATGCACAGGCGGAACAGCACAAGACATTCCTCAGACAGGAGGCTGCCCAGGTTATTGTTGAAGTATCACGTAGCACCTAAACATCTGGAAGAAATTTGAAGTTCAGCTTCTTCCAATGTGTTGTAGACATTCTAACTGTGGAATTTGCTAAATAATAAACCTTTAAACAAACTGGTAGCAGTGGCCAAGTGCTCCTTTAGTGAACTGTGAGCAATATAATCTTTCTACCAATGGCCAAAGACAGGATTTGGTATATGTGTTGCCAGCTCAAGTTCACTCTGCAACCTGCACAATATTCCCCAGTAATGAATTGCAACTGATCTTCTTGAGGACCATTACAGGACTTGCCATCAAACTACACAACCTCTATCAACAATCCTAGATTGCTGAGGAATTCAGACCATTTCTGGGGAAAGTGGTACCTCAGCAAGCCAGATGGGTTGCACCTCAACAGGTATGGGAAGGTGGGTATTGCTATAGCTGTTAGGGAAGTATAAACTGGCTTAGTGGGAGGGTTAGAACCCAAAGGTAGAATCAGAAGGGAGAAAAGCCAAACTGGAAATAGAAGATAGTGGTTCAGCTTCAGGGACACTTAGGAAGGCAAAGAGAAAACAAAAGACTATAGTGCAAGGGAATGATTAGGGTACAATAACCAGAGTGTATCAGGAAGGGGCAGTGTGTAAAAGCATAAGAGTGCACCAGCATACTGAGTGATCAGACTATGTGAAAAGCACTTTCTCTGAATGCATTTGTAATTTGTGCTTGGCTTTGGAGCACCTAGAATACAACAAAGGATACATCAGGCTTCTGTTTATCAGTTACAGCTCGGCGTTCAACACCATCATCTCCTCAGTACTAATCAACAAGCTTCAAAACCTGGTCCTCTATACCTCCCTCTGCAAGTGAATCCTCAGCTTCCTTATTGGGAGACTAACATCTCCTCC
>JARFYF010000056.1:19867720-19884150 GCA_030265395.1 Rhina ancylostomus
TGAAGTACTAAATGTGTCGTTCGCATCTGCTTACACTAGAGAATAGAATGCTGGCAACATAACAACATGAGGAGGCAGCAGTGAAATTGGAGAATATAATAACACAGGTAGTATTTAAGAGACTGGCAATCCTCAAAGTAAAAAATGTCACCTCATCCGGATAGGATGCATCCTGGTTTACTCTGGGAAATTGCGGAGGATCTGGAACAATTGTCCCATCTTCCTTAAATGTGGGAAAGTGCCAAGGTACTGGGGGATTGCAAATTATCTTTTTGCTTTAACATAAAAGGAGATAAAACAAAACCTTTGCAACCACAAGTCATTCAGCCTAAACTGTATAGACAATAATCTGGGACAAAATTAATTAAAAATTAATGGGTTAGTACACGAAAACCAATGCAGATATATCAAAGCTGAATAACAGTTAGCTAACTTGACTGATTTGTTAATGAAGTATCAGAGGGGATGATGAGGATAGGATGATATACAATAAAAGCAGAAGAAAGTAACGTATAATGGGCTTCTTGGCAGAGTTGAAACCCCTTAGATTAAAGTGGGTTTGGCAGTCCGAATATAAATTGGCTATGAAACAGAAGGAGACAGTGGATCTGACAGGCTTTTTCGAATAGATGGAAAGATACAGAGCTACTTTTCTCACCATTATACAAATAAAATGTGATTTTGCCACAAATGACGCATGAACAACTATTTCAGGGATTTGTTTTGTGTCATTTGGACAATTCATTCCAGTTCGGGATGATCCTTGGGACTGTTACTTGACTTCCATGTTAAGGATCCACAGATTGACTTCATTGATTATGCAACATTGTTTTTGGAAAATTGCAGGGGAACTTGGATCATCTTTGGGTGCCCATCATTGAACACTCCTGGGGCAATATTGTCATACTCTAGCACCACTGGAGAACTAATAAATTATTTACCTACTTCCTTAGGTGCCCACCCTATTCCTGGCAGTGCACTGATCCCCTATCATCCTGATCTTCAACCTGCCTGCAACTCCCAGATCCCATAGTTCCCAAGCAGGATACTTCTCTCTCTTCTTATCCTCAACAGGAATCCCAGTTCCTTCTCCCCGTATTGATCCCCATCTGGAGTGCCTTCCTTAATTTTCCAAGAAGAATTGTTTTCCTTCCCCAAATGCCCCTCTCCCAACCTCCCCAACATCCCTTCTTCCTGCTTCTATACCCTGACCTTAGCCTGGGAGAAGAAGACTGGGTAGCACATTTTTCCCAATCAAAACGTGCGGTGCTCAATCACTTGAGACTCCATTGCAACTGAATTTAGATATAGTGTGCCAACAACTAAAACATTTGCTGTACCATTGCATCCATGCCATTCTGGCACACCCTCTAGGGTGCAGTAAATTTTCAAAGCATTCATCTTTTTTTGTTTTAACTACAGTTAAATAGATCTCCATAGAAATGCAGCCCACATTGCCTTACTGAACTGGTACACAGCTCCTGTCCATGGTATTACCACTGGCACCAACCACACATCTCTGGCTCACAATTCTTGGGCAAGAGCAGGGTCTGTGATCACCCAGAAAACATGAAGCCAGTGGAATTTCAGCAGCAGTTGAATTTATGAAGAAATCCACCTATTATTTGAACAATATACTGTATGTGTGGAAGCACACGTTATGCTTGTGCATATCTGTACATGTGTGTGAGTGCGCATGTATGTGTATGCATCTATATCAATCTGTGTATGCACCTATATCAATTTGTGTGTGTATGTGTGCATGTGTGCATGTGTGTGTGTGTGTGCGTGCGTGCATGTGTGTACCAATGTGCATGAGTGTCCATTTTTAGCGCGTATTGCAGCCAAACTGCTTCCACAAACTTTGAATTGCTTTGAATGTCTACTCAGTTATTCCTTAATTTTTTCTTTAAACATAATTTTTTCCAAAGAATGACAGAGGATCTCTTACAGAAATTTCGAACATACTCCATATTACATCTGTCTTGAGAAATGTTTTTAAAAAGAATTAATTCAAAAGAATGACATTTTCCATTGGCAATACTACACACTTCTTTGAAGAAAGCTGAATGAATTTGACAAGAGTGCAGTGCTCTGATGGACACCAGCTCTTCTGAGAAATGCACACCACAGGTGCATAAAGCTGTCCTCAGCAGCTGTGCTGAATGTTTTATTGCTCTCTGATAACTGATAGCTCTGATGGGACATTCTGAATACACATTTATCACAACAATCATGGAAGCATGGTTGATATTGATGTAATAGTGAAAGAAATTGCATGCAATCCAAGACTAGCTTACACATACTGCTGTCTGGTACTGGACAGCTCACGTCTCAACATTAATTCCTGTTTATAAACTGTAAAGTGGAATAAAAAGGAGGATTAAGTCTCTGCAAAAGCAATTCATGCAATGTTAATTCATTCTTCTGAAAGGAACAAAATGGATAAGTTGAAATGAGGGCAATGTCAAGCACACCGCCAGTCCACACAAGTCAGTCTCATGTGTGCTCTTTTCAGAACAAGTCTTGCCTTTGTGAGTGGTATCAGAAGTTTGGATGTGTGTGAAATTCCAATTATTAATGTAAATGGTCAGGAAGTTTTAAAAGCATCATCTCTCCACATTCTGAATGCGTACTCTTTCTGAGTGGAATGATGAATGAGAAAAGGAGCTCTTCAGTAGGAAATGCTTTTCTTGGGGTTACCTGTGTTAACAAAACTTCCTCTTTGAAATTATGTTCTTTTATGGCGAGAATTGTCTGGGATTTGTAAAGTGCCCCTCTCCTTGTACCATCTTGTCTTGGACATATTTTTGGCCATTCCTTCATTGTCAGAATTCTGAAATGTCCTCTCTCAGAATGTGAGACCACCTTGACCATGTGAACTGCCCTCATTCAAGAAGGCAGCTCATTACCACCTACTTAAGGATAACTGGGGCTGGACAGTGGTGACCAATGGGCTAAGTTGGCTCTTCACACGGCCACTTTCTTGTGGATAAGTTAGTTCATATCTAATTATGAATATATGCAGCATGTGTATAGGTTTGTTGTTGTATACATCAAGGATGTTTATTGGCACAATATTTCTGTACAGTGCAGTTTTACTCACAATGCAAGGGCTTCAATGAAGAAATTATATCGTGGTGAGTTGGTCCCATTGTCACAGGGAAAGAAAAGAGGGGATAAAAATTGAGTCAGATGAAAAAATAAAGGGGAATGTTGAGGGTTGCCGGCCCTCAAAGTTGAAAAGGAACTCAGTTTGTAAAGAATACAAGTTTAATTGCTGAAGGAGCTAAAGGTGGAAATTGCAAAGTTCCATCCACAATCTTCCAGTACTGCTTGGATGTGAAGATAGTGCCAGAGAGCTGGATGATTGCAAATGTTATACCACTGATCAACAAAGAGAGTGGGATAAGCCCAGTAAATCCATTTTAGGTAGTGGAGAAAACTTTAGAGACAGCAGTCTGGGGCAAAATTAGTTGCACTTAGAATAACACACACACACACACACACACACACACACACACACACACACAGATTGTTGCCTGACATACAGTTCCTTGACTGAATAAAACAACTTTTCTTCCCAAAAGAAGATTGAAGTTACAAATACAACATTTTTGCAGACATTGAAACAAATTCCACTTTTAGAATCTTCTCAGTGTCACACATAGGCTCTGAACAGAGGGAGTTAACCACAGACCCAGCCCCACAGCATTGGAGAATGCCTCACACATCAGCTGCTTGCTGGCTGCTACAATCTGAAAACTTTTGCTTGGGGTGAGGAAATGTTCTTGGGCAACAGCTGCCATTACTTTGGGACGTTGTCATTGCTCTCTAAATGCACACTGTACTTCGTGTCCCCTTCAGCTGCACTTAAAGACAAATGGGTAAAGCGGGAAGGTCAAACGAAACCATTAAGGACTTCACCACAGCAACGGAGATAATTTTTAACAACCTCCTTTGAAAGTTAGTTCCATATATGATCATTCATTTGCTGTTTCATTGAGAATTGACAGTGCTGCGCAGTGGTTCAAGATGCTGGTCAAAGGGTACTATGTGTGTGAGAAGGAACTGGAATAATATCAAGATAGATATAGTGCACAGTGTAAGGTGTTGGGGCTGGATTACTAAATTACAGTGTAAACCAGTTGGATAAACATCAGTGGAGACATAATCAGTGACACAAGATGCTGGGCAAAGGGGTTACTGACTGACAGTGAAAAGAACTGGATTAACATCAGTAAAGACACAACTAGTGATACAGGCTAGGCTAGTTACTGAGTAATGGTGTGAGGGAGCGGGATTAACATCAGTAGTATTATGATGTACTGGGAGTAGAACCAGTGAGTGATTGTGTAAAAAAGCTGGATAACTGGCAAAGATACAATCAGTGGCACTAGGTGATGGGAGGAGAAATCAGCAATTATCAGTGTGAAAGCTGGATTCACGTCAGTGACATGGGGTGCTGGGGGAAAGGTTGCTGTGTCAGTGTGAGAGAGTTGGACTATCAGTAGAGATATAGACAGTGAGTGCTGGTGGTGGAATTACTGAGTGACAATATGAGGAACCTGCATTAACCTCAGGAAATAAACAGGGATAGCTGTTGGGCACAGTTATCAATTCTGCTTCATTTTGCACCCAAAATTATACCCTTTCTGTAAAGTGTCAATTCCATATGTTTCTACTCAAATACATTTGCTCATCTCCGTGTACAAAATCTACCATTTAGCTCAAGTCCTTGGACTCTTTAAACCACCGCTGTGCCAAATGGCTTGCAGGAGCTGAGGGGAGATGTCCAGGTGACCCTGTTGGAGAGCTACTGAATGGCAGTAAATGAATCTTATCAGCTCCCCTAAAAATTGTATCGATAGTTAATATTTAAAACAATTAAATTGTAGCAGTAGTGGTAGAAAGTGTTATGTTAGTGCATGTGGAAGAAACAAGAAAAGACTGACAGATGAAAATATAGGCAAAAGATGAATAAAGTGATTTAAGATTTTAAAAAATCCTTTCACATTGTTTCCAGCAATATCAGTCAGTTTAGAAATTATGATTTCTACAAAGGTTAAGTAGTTTCTGATGTCTTTAAAAAATATCCTTAATATTGTTCACTTGTGCCTATTTCTCCAGCATTCATCTAGAAGAAACAAGAAATGCATAAAATGTCAGGATGTTCAAAATACAATCACTGCTAATGCTATGTGGTCTATTAAATAGGGAGTAATAGTCAAATCTAACATTGATGTACATTCAATTATAATCTGCAAAGATCTGTATAAGTCTGTAAAGTTTAATCTCTCAACCAACTTGGTGTTTCTGAATTGATTGTGCACTACTTGGCTGGGGAAAGGTTTGGATATAATCCAACAGGTTTCGTGGTAAACTTGGTGGAATTTTTTGTCAGACCATCTTCATAATACAATAAATGAAAGTATGCAGCAACATCAACAGCAAAATTACACAAAAAAGAAATCAAATTCACTTAATATGTGTTTGTGTATCACAGACAAGGGAGAAATGAAAGTTAAATATCTGCTCGCCTCTTGGCTGTTCCAAGCACACTCCAAGCTGCTTCAGGCTGACAGGCAGTAACAGGCGTCTGGCACGGAACATGTGCCGAGGTCCACAGACAGTCAGTCAGACCAAAACAAAAGGGGGTTTGTAATTACCATTCCTGCTAAATTACTCCAGAGAGCTGAAGCTGTCTGGAAGCTGGATTGCACAAACTGTTCTTAATGCAGTCTAGCCGCAGACACCCTCTCATCCAGTGCAGTGCAAACATTCTTCATGTCACAGGCAATGCTTAGTCCTCAGCTGCTAACATTTATTGGACCTGATTACTGAACTGTAAGTTTGCATTGTTACTCTATACCCCTGCTCCATACACTATCTCCATAATGTGTGGTCAGCCTTCCATTAGAAGCAGGAATTCGGTGTTTATATTTGGAATTGTGTCTACATTGTTACTGTGCCTACTTGTCAGCAAGGATGTAAAAGTCTGTTTTTGATTAAGTCAAGCAGACTGTTAGTAACTGAGCCATTAAAGTGTCGAGACAGGTATTCAGATCCTATTTTTAAAAATCAGATAGAAACAGTTCTGTGCAGACACCTCATAATCAAACTTCCGACAGATATTATAAGACCAACGTGAAAACATCGGACAGGAGAATGTTCATGGCATTGACCCTGCTCCATTCCTGCTTAATGAGACACTAATGAGACAAAGCAAGGCTTTCTCTGGAATAATTCTAAACCTCATCAGGTATGTTAAAAACGACAACGTTTTTTAGCTTGCTGTACTGTGGTGTAAAGAGAAGTCACAGGAAATCTGATTTCTGAGACACTGGGGACCACAGACTTCAATTACCTGAGGCACTAAATGATTAATATCATTTGGTGTATCTTACCAGAGTTTTGATAATAATAATACAACGCACTGATGGAATTATACAAAAGACAACATATTATGATGTATGCTAAATAATCTCTTCTGTATCCTTGGACAAGGATGGGGAAAATCAGCCAGGAATCCTGCTCTTGATCATAAGCCAGTGACCCCTGCTGGTAAGTGTGTGTGGGTGGGTGTCAGGTACTTGTGACCCACAGTCAAACATCCTGCTGACATACACTGTCTAAATTCATACTATAAAGCTCAGTTTGAACAAGCAATTGGAGCGTGCCCAGCAAACTTCAGCACTTTCAGAGAAGGGCTGCAAACTGATGTGAAAATAAAAAAATAAAGTGATTTTAAAGACAAAAGAACATTAAAGTCATTCTAATGTTTGGGGTGATGGGAGAACCAAGATGGCTAGAATTTGCTTATTGTCAATTTTCTGCTAGACTGCTGCATGGTCAATGGTCACCTGAAATATAGGGAGAGATTTGGTGGTTTGACTGCAGTAACAGCTGGGTCACAATTCCTCAGCACTGGCTAAATTCATGGTAACCTCTTCCAAATATTTGTCTGGAGTTTTCATGCTGGAAACTGATGTATTGAGAGCACCCAGGGTCAAGGTCAAGAGTCAAAGATCGGAATGCTCCAGAGACGGATGTCAGCAGCGATTAGGTAATCGCTCAAAATGTCACTATTTAAAAAAAAAATTTGGATGCAACAATCCTTTTGAATGTTTGGAGGGCACTGTGAGGTCATGAGCACAGAGAGTCTCTTGTGAGGCAGAAATAGACATGGCTTCCCCTGTGATGCCTATTCCAAACAATACTAACACATTTGCCTCAATGTTTAGTATGGAAGCAGATTTCCCCAAAGCAATGATAAATAAATCTGAGACAAGCAGGAATAAAGATACAGATAAGAAGTGATGAGGAAGGATTTATAAAGTTGACGGTACTGGAAGTGGATGGGTTATCCATTCAGCTTGGATACTGTTAAGTTGCTGGGCAAAAGAACAGTAGAAATAGTAGAGGGGCTCCTGACATTCTTCCAATTCTGCTGCATCGAGGTTGCTCCACAGAACACAGGGACTGTAACTGTTACAATTTTGTTCAAAAATGGGGTGAGGTATAAGTCAGGTGGTCCATTAGTTTAATGACCATGTTTATGAACCTTGTAGATACAATAATCCAGGAGAAAATTAACAGCCACTTGTAAGTTCATGGGTTGATGAAAGGGAATGAGTACTGATTTGTTAATGGCATCTGTTGTCGGACTTTTTGGAGGAAGCCAGGTTAAGTGGTTTGCTCTGGGATGGAATGAAGGGCTTTTGGATCAATGAGAGAGCCACAGTTGAGGAGTCATTCGAGGTGTTCCTTCACCAGGTGCTGCCTACCTTTCTATCCTTGATAAGCTCTCTTCCATTCTTGCTTCTCAGCGGTGTGGACTCTTAGTTGTTTGGGGCTTAGGTTGTCTTGACAGTGCTGATGAATCTTTGTATGTTGTGGTTATCAGTAAGTTACTGGCTCTCCTGCAGTCTTTCCGTCTACCATCTGTTCTTTAGGACACGGGACTTTTGTTGGGCCATTGTTTTCAGTAACCTTTTTCTTTTCTTTTGAGCTATGGAGGAGATTCCAATCCAGAAGTGTGCTGATAATTGTCTCCTGGATCTCCTCATCATTTTCATCAAATTACCTTTGGTGTCTTCTGGCAGAAATGGTAAGAGTCTCTTCATAGGTTTTAACTGTGGTTGCCTTCAGGACGATCTAGATGCTGTGGACACTCTGTGGCTTCTGCTGGTTAATGGTCATTAGGTTTGCCTGTAAGCTGGGATCCAAGAAAAGGTTTCCTCACAGGGTTCTTGAGACGTTTAACATTGATTTTTTTTGCCACAGTGTCTTTGTTCCTTCCTTTGTTTTAGGTTGATGGAGATAACAGAGAGAATAGGATAGTCAGTCCAACAGTCATCAATAGTTCTCATGGTGTGGTTGATATGGACATCCTTGCCAACTCTCACTCGCATGATGGTGTAATCTTACAGGTGCCAGTGCCTGGATCAGAGATGTTGCCTTGGCGTCTTGTGGTTGCTAATGATAAGCCCTTGTTCCAAGCAATTNNNNGGAGGCCAGGTGTCATAAGTCATTGAGAAATGACAAGATCTTGGGAGTAGATATTATTGCTGAACTTGGCAGAGAGGAACTTCATGCACAAATTTACAGCTCCATCTCCCACACCTTGAAAGAAAGATATACCAGACAACCGAGAGACATCATAATCATAATCATCTTCAAGAAAGGAGACAAATCCAATCAGAGTAACTACAGAGGAGTCATCTTGCCATCTGCCACAGGGCAACTCATTGCAAGGGTTCTCCTCAACTGCTTTTTACCACTAACTGAAAAGTTGCTCTCCGAATCAAAGTGTGGATTCCATATGACTTCCAAGAAAATTCCAGAGAGCAATATCAACCACTGTACATGGCTGTTGTAAAAGCCACTGACTCTGTAAATGGAGAGGGCCTGTGGAGCATCCTTCTCAAATGTGGATACCCTCAGAATAGTATTTCCATTTAGATCTGCTACATTACGATATCCCTAATGAAAGATGCTAGTTAGAATCTATGGGAATGTGGGGAGAATAAAAATGGCAATTAGTGCAGGATCAATGTAATGGGTGCTTGATAGTCATCATGGACTCAGTGGGCTAAAGGACTATTCCCATGATGTGTGCCCCTATGCCTCCAAGAAATGAGATTCCAGATGTCATAACATTTTCTGCACTGGGGAGTTTGTTTGCTGATAATTTTCTTCTGAGATGATCTTTTAACTATTGTGCAAATGCAGAAATGTCGCACCATTCCATGTGGGATGGGGAGGCAAATGGCAAGATGCTGTTCTGGTGTTGCTTATGATGAGTGGGTCGTCATGAAGAGCAATTCTTGCTTTGCTGCATTCAACTGCATTCCTGCTACTTACCTACAGTGGCTGAGGCACTTGCACTTAAAGAACTGTGGCTTCACTGTTATTTCAACAGAAAATTCAAGCCCCAAATCACTTTAATCCTGAAAACAGAAGAAAAATCTCACCCAAATATTGTGGTATTTTCATTACTAGCTCCTCAATAGTTTGGTAGCATTCAGTGCTGAATAAGGAATGTTATGTTATGAACTTCTAGAGTGAGTTATGACTGACCTAAACCCAACTGTTACTGTCTGGTTCACATCTGGATCATCATCCAATCAGCCCATTTCCTTTACAGCAGTTTATCAGGCTTTCTGTTTTATTCTTAACCAGTGTTCATTGAACAGCCAAGCTTTAGTTTTAAAGTATATGAAATGTTCATAACTTTTAATGGTGCATTCCTCCCAAAATACCCAACGTTTTATTATTCATTATGGAGTTGTCCTAAATTAGATCTTAAATCCTCCATTGAAAGCTGGCTTTGTTTCCATCCTTCAATCCAGTTCCTTCTCGGTTAATTCTCAAACTGTGCCTTAGCTGTTGTGAAGCTTAATGCTGGGTGTCTTCCAGGATGTCTAGTATTGCTAGATTTTGCACCACTATCTCCAGCCCTAACCAGCCTCCTGGGATAATAGCTGTCTCTCTCAGTCTTCACCACTATAAATTTTTCCATGCTGTAGTTACATAACAGCATCAGGTGCAAAACTTAGAGCTTGTCCAGCTTGTCTGTCCTGAAACTTTCATCTCTCGATTTATTGACTGCTACAAAGCATTCTTCCACCATCCTCAGCTTTTTATTCTCATTTTAAGGTTTAGCAGTTGGAATAGTGTTCACTGTGAAAACACTGACTTGACTGAAAGGCAAAAGACAGATGCTTGTCTGGACATCGGCAATTCCCCACTGTTAGGCCTCTGCCTGGACATTAGCAAATCTCCAACGTCAATGTCCAGACAGCACATTAGAAACTCCTGAACTGAGGACACCTGCTTGGATATTAGCAACTCCCCACTGTAGGCGTTTGTCTGGACATTAGCAGCTCCCCATGGAAAGACAGTTTTCTGGACATTGGCAGCTCCCCATGGAAAGACAGTTTTCTGGACATTAGCAAACCTTAATGACAGATACCAGCCTGGATATTAGCAACTCCGCATTTATACTTTCCTGACTGAGCATTAGAAATTCCACATGGACAGACACCAGTCTGGACATTAGCAATTCTCCAATGAAATACACCATTCTGGACATCAGCAACTCCCCACAGACAGCAGCCTAGACATTCGCAACTCCCCCAAGTAGTTGCCTAACTCAGTATTAGTAGCTCCCCACTGACCATCCCTTTGTAAACAGTAAAAGCCCTATAGCCCAGCAAGATTATGTCCTTCCTATCACCCAATACTAAAGCTGCATATTTATATTGGTGTTTTGTTTAATCCCTGTGATATATTCTTTGCACAATTGTCATTCAAATGCAGACTAGGTAGTCTTTTGGTAGATTAGTCCTGCTGCTGCTTCTGGTCACAAAAACAGACACATCACATACTGTTAAAGGTGGCATTACAGAGAGAAAACTGCCTTGTGACGAAAGGTCTTGTAAAATCATTCAAAAATCAAACTGCTGAAGGAACTCAGCGGGTCAGGCAGCATCTGTGCAGGCAGAGGGACAGGCAATATTTTGGGTTGAGGCTCTGCAGTTTGTTTTTTGCTCCAGATTACAGCATCTGCAGTCTCTTGTGTCTCCATCTTGCAAACTTGTTCCTTGGTCTTTGAAAAGCACATCAAGTCATTGTTTCAATTTGCTCCAGCAGCTCTTCAATTTTCTTAAATCTTTATTGCCACAGAAATGGTGAAAACAAAATCAGGACACTAAATTTGATTCAGGAAGTGCTGGAGGGAAAGTTGGTTTTATTTGAACAAAAGATCATAGGTTTCTGATGACCAATTTAGATAGACTTGACAACTGCACACACACTCTCCTCAAAGCTGGTCCAAGGAGTAGATGAGGAAGAAATTTTCTGATTCCCAAAAAGTTGCCAAGGTTCTTGCTCACATTTTGCTTTAATTTGCCCTTTGCTGTACGACTGACAAAGTGTGACAGAGAAGAGGCTGGCATGGGGGCTCAAAGTACCACAAGTATTTCCACAATGCAATATACTGAGTGGAGCGCAACAGGCACAGCATGGTTTAGGGGCTGAGAGATTGAACCATCTGTACCCAATCCCCAGGAACATGATTCCAGCCTGAAATACCCAATCTATGAATAGCTTTGTTGGTACTAACCACATACTGATGTGATAGTCTCAACAGATGGCCGATAAAGTCTTCCTTAGCTCCTAATGGGCAGTACCTCATTGCTCTTATGTGTTCCATGTTCTGAAGTACAATCTTCCTATCTTTTAAATTCCACCACCATACCTTTGCTGCGTTATTGAATTAATCCCTTTTGATGCTACCCTTCTCTTTCATTCAAACCATACGCGGTTTCATGAAATGTTAACGTAGCACTAAAACACATATCAAACCTTAAGGATTGAGGGATTCAAGCACTCATCACTCCCAGCAAAATATCCCTTTCTTGTCACTTTATTGCTTTGTAATTCCCAACTAGCTTTCAGACCAACTTACTAACACATAGGTAGCTTCCCCAAATTTGAAGAGATTTTTATAAAGTAATATATCCTTATCCACCTTATGATACTTTCTGAAAACTTAAGTAGAATTATATACACTTGGTTACATGAATAACTTAGTTCCATTTTCAAAGAATTGCTATCAGTTTATGGGCATAGTCCCCTCTTTCTACGTCCATGATATTATTACTCTAAGCATGTGAATTTTTAAAAAAATCATCAATACTATTGCTGTCGCCCCAGTGACTTCATAATCAAGCTCATCTCTTACTCGTATATTCCGTTTTGATCAAATAATTGCATACAATTAACACTGTGGTGTTAAAACAAGAACTGCAACAATATAGTTAAAATATCAACTCAGAGACCTTAGAGTTAAGTCTATGAACATCTGTTTAACTGCAGCTGGAAGCATGAAATGCTTAGGCAGCCAATGCCTTTCCTGAGACAGTGTTATTTAACTCACAGATTTAGATCAGGTGCTTCACATTTTTTCAGAGAAACATTACATATTTATAAAGGAAATTCATAAACTGGCTCTGCATTGAGGCACAAGGAAACAGGTGGAGATCTGTCTGAGAGAAGTCACAGCCATTCTCTCTGAGTTGGACCGAATTATGTCCTTACTTCATAACCCCTACAATTTAAACACTTAGACCAGACTGAGCACCTACTAAATAGACTTGAATTTCAAAATATTGTAAACTACAGAAAATACAACCCTAGAGGAACTTCCATGATTTCAAGTTCTCCCAAGGTACCTTATAGCCAATGAACATTTGAAATACGTTGACTGTTGTCGTGTAGCAGATGCTGCAGCAATGTTCCACAAACTATTATAAATGTTCAGCACAATTATTCTTGATGAGGTTGGTTGAGGGATAAATATTGGTCAGGATGTTGGGGAAACCTCCACAGCTTTTCTTTAAATATTGCCATGGATCATTTGCAGCTGATGTGGCCTTGGTTTTACATCTCCTCTCAAAGGTGGCACCATGAACAATGCAGGACTCTGCAGAACTGACCCTCCAACAGTTCACTCTTTCCCCAATACTACACTGACTCAGAATGAAAGGTTTGGATTTATAAAGCCATCTTGCAAACTCAGATTGTCTCAAATGACTCTATAAACGTTGATATGCTTCTGAAGTAATGTTAGAAATGCATTAGCCAGTTTTGTGCCCACAAACTCCATTCCATCAATGCTGCATGGGCATGTCAATGTAGATTTTGAATTCAGACCCTTGAAGTAATGCTTGAATTCATGGATGGCATTTATTGGTTAGATGGTGAGTTACAGTGGAAGGTTAGCACAACTGTCGATATTGCTGGGTCCAATAAGCTACATCACAAACACTGTTTCTCTCTTCCCTCACTGGAATTTCCCAGGGCAGTATCTTCATAAAGCCTCTTCTGCAAGTCTTCAGTTGTGCAATCACAATATTGTCAATGGCTGATAATCGGCCTGCACACACCATCCCAATGGTAGAACACAACAGAAGGCATAAGAGCAGGAGTAGGTCCTCTGGTCCCTCAAGCCTGCTCTGCCATTCGAAATGATTATGGCTGAACTCAAATGTTCAGGCCCAAATGTTCTTCTATGCCAGCTCCCCAATACCCCATCTTTCAGAAGTTTATAGAATATAGAACAGTTCAGCACAGGAACAGGCCCTTCGGCTCATGATGTTGTGCCAAACTAATTAAACTAGCAATTAAACACATAACTAAACTAATCCCTTCTAGCTACGTAATGTCCTTATCCCTTCATTCTGTGCACATTCATGTGCCTATCTAAGAGCCTCTTGGACATCTCTATTGTATCTGCCTCTACCACCACCCCTGGCAGCACATTCCAGGCACCCATCACTCTCTGTGTAAAAATTTTACCCCACACATCTCCTCTGAACTACCCCCCCTCACCTTAAATGCATGCCTTCTGGTATTAGATATTTTGACCCTGGGAAAAAGATACCAGCTGTGTCTGTGCCTCTCACAATCTTATAAAACTCTATCAATCTTCCCCCAGCCTCTGCCGACCCAAGCTTGTCCAACCTCTCCCCATAGCACATGCCCAGTAATCCAGGCAGCATCCTGGTAAACTTCTTCTGCACCCTCTCCAAAGCCTCCACATCCATCCTGTAAACGGACTACCAGCGTTGAATGCAAGACTCTAGATGGGGCCTAACTGTGTACTGTCCCTTTACATTTGATCTCCCAAAGTGCAACACTACCACTTTTATTCACCACCTTTTCAAATACCTCCAGTGATCCAGACTCTACAACCCTCTGGGATAGAGAATTTGAGATACTCAGTATCTTCTGTGAGAAGAAACTCCTACACACCTCACTTTAAATGTGCACCCCCTTATCTTGGATCTATGTCTTTTCATTCAAGAATCACAGTTAGTGGAAACGTTTCAATGTCTTCCCTGTCATGCACAACGCTCAATCCTCTGGTCTTTTGAAAATGTATCTACCTATACTTTAAATATTTCTAAATGAGTTGGCCTTTCCCACTCTCTGGGAACTGGGAGCTGACACTTCACACAAGCAGTGAGCGTGAGCAGCTGTGGCACTGACTTATTGAACTAAGACTTGCAGGAACCTGATTTAAGAACCACAACTTCTACTTATATAGAACCTTTAACATGATAAAACATCCCAAGGCAGCATTATCAAAACTTCTCCTTGAGCCACATAATGACTCAGTGGCAGGACAAGTGGGCAAGGTCAGAGAGATCAGTTTTAGCGCCATCTGGGAAGGGGGAAGATCGGCAGCGAGGCAAAGATTTAGGAATGTAGGGTCCGAGCAGCTGAAAGCCACTACTGGTGGAAAGATGGAAATTAGGCTGGGACAACCATTGTAACCATTGATGGTTACAGAGGCAGAGAGAGGGTTGTGGGCTTGAGGAGATTACAGAGGTAGGGAGAGTTGTAGAGCTGGAGGAAGTTGTAGTGATAGGGAGGTTTATGGAGTTGTAGGAGATACCACAGAGAGGTTTTAGGGCTGAGGGGGTTGTAGAAATAAGTAGCATTGTGGGGTTGGAGGAGGTTACAGAGATAGAAAGGGCTGTAAGGCTGGATAAGATGATAGAGATTGGAAGGATTATAGAAGCAGAGGCCATGAGAGGTACAGAGGTGCTGTAGAGCTGAAGAAGGCCACAGATTTAGGGGGTCAAATGTCCTTTACTACAGGCTGTAAGTTAGCCAAGGTGGATGTGTTGCAGTGAGAGAACGTGTAGGCAATAGAAGCAGCAGTGAGGGGCACACCCAGGAATGTGTCAGTCTTGCTGTATACATTTTTCACAAATTAAGTTTGGTCCCAATTCACATCGTATTTTAGTACTCAGAACAGGGAGGAAACGACTGACAGTAACAGACAGAAGACAGGTATCAGGCTGGAAATAAATTCTTTGTTTCTTGTTGGCACATCACGCTGTACTTGGCGTGGATCTTGACACTGCTGACATTTGTCAGGGCTTTCATTACATCACTGCAATCATTCATGTGTCCAGCTCCACTCTTTCTAGGTACCACAATTACTTTTCCAACTTTATCTGTTAACCAGAAAAATGATCTTGAGTAGTTTTCTCAAAGTGGACACTAACCTTTTGTCTGTGGAACCTGGATCACACCTTTCAATGACTGGCTTTAATCCTTTTGTTGAACATTACCTGGCTGAGAAAAGCAGAAACTTTGAACAATTTCCACAAGTTGGCAAAATCAACCATTCCACAGATAAATCACCTCTATTGCAGATTCCATTACTTTTAACAAATCCCAGGTTGAGAACAGAACTTTAGCATTTGAAGATAAAATTGTCGAAGTGTTCCAAAAACACATTATAGAGATTGATTTAAAGACGTGGGCAGCGCTGGCAAGTCCTGCAAGTCCCTTCCCTGTTTGTCCTGGAGTGGTGGTGGTGTTGAGCTGCTTTCTTAAACTGCTGCAGTTCTCCTGGTGGAGGCACTCCCACTGAGCCCTCAGGCAGGGAGTTCCAGGGCTCAGTGACAGCGAAGGACCAGCAATAGTTCCCAGAGAGGATGGTGCATGGTGATGATGTTGGCAGGTGTGTCCACTTTGCCCTGCTGTGATGTGGAGTTGTAAGGTGGTCGGTGTGGTCTGGGCAAAAACTTGCTCCGTGATTTGAAGATGGTATACTCTGTGCCATAGTGATGGAGGGTGTGAGTGTTCAAGGTGGCGCATAGAGTGCCAGTCACATGAGCTGCTGTGTCAAGGATGGCATACCCTTGAACAAGTGCCTTGAAGAAGGAGGAAAGATTCTGTAGAGTAAGAAGGGGAGTCACTCAGTGCAGGGTTCCTGGCCTCAAGTTTGCCTTGTAGCATATTTATTGGTTTATTATTGTCACTTGTACCGAGGTCCAGTGAAAAACTTGTCTTGCAAACCGATCGTACAGGTCAATTCATTACACAGTGCAGTTACATTGGGT
>JARFYF010000056.1:19930373-19955985 GCA_030265395.1 Rhina ancylostomus
TCTCTTGTCTGGTCCCCGTGCTATGGACTCCCCTATAACTACTGCATTCCTCCTTGCTCTCTGGACCGCGGCACCAGGCACAGCCACAGAGGTGCTCTCTACTATCTCTCTGTAGCTCCTGTCAATCACCTCCTCACTTTCCCTGATTAACAGAAGGGCATCAAGCTGCAGACCCAGATCCCGAACATGGTCCCTAAGGAGCCGCATCTCAATGCACCTGGCGCAGATGTAGTCTTCGGGGAGGGTGGTAGTCTCCTAAGGTCCCCACATCTGGCATTCCAAGCACAAAACTAATCCTAGAGGCATACTGCTAATGCTACTATCTAATGCTTTGAAATAAATAAACCATTGACTTACCCCCTTACTATAATTCTCACCTCTTACCTGTCCTCACCGAAGCCTGTTGAGCCAAAGCCTTACCACTCTGACTCAGACCACTCCAATGACGACCGGTCCCCGACTACCACTCTTCTAGACAATGCCTCTCTTATACAGTGAAGGTAGGCTGCTCACTCACACTACAACACTCCGAACGGAGCCTCAGAACTGCAACTGCTCCAGCCCTTACCCTTAATACTCCTTCGCTGATGTGTAACCACTGTGCAGTTGTAACCCTTCCACCTTTGCCCTCTGCATAGGGGGATCTGGGCCCTCCAACCCCAGACGAAGCACCTTCACACCGACCGAAGCCACCCACAGTAACGCTCACCTTCCCTGCAGCAGGGGCCGGGCCTGAATGCCGGAGTAGATGGGGGATGGAGGGCCGGGAGCGATCCGGGGGCTGCAGCAGGCCGGGATGGTGACTCTAAGTAAGAGCTGGTGACAGAGGGATAACACACAGCTCCTCAGTCCGCCACGACTCCCCCCACAAAACGAAACACAAACAGTGGCGGCGGAGCCTCGCACAGGGCGGGGCTAACCATGGCCGGAAGTTGTGCAACCGTGACCAAATCCAGAACAGCCAGCAACTTCCCACAATATCGCAAGGTCGCACGAGGTACACAAAAGTCACAATGTCACTATACCTACTACCCGCTGTGTGGAAAAAGTTGCCTCTCAGATCCCCTTTAAGTCTTTCCCCTCTCACCTTAAACCTATGCCCTCTAGTTTCAACCTCCCCTATCCATGAAAATAGACTGTGACCATCCACCTTATCTAATGTCCCTCATGATTTTGTATACCTCTGACACCCCCTCCATCTCCTTGGCTCCAGGGAAAAAAAGCCCCAGCCTAGACAGTCTCCCCTCTTAGCTCAAGTCCTCCAGTCCCAGGAACATCCTCGTGAATGTTTTCTGCACCCTTTTCATCTTAATGACATCCTTCCTATAGCTATGTGACCAGAACTGCACACAATACTCCCAAGTACAGTCTCACCAATGTCTTGTACAGCTGTACTATAACATCTCAATTTTCCCTTCACAATTTGCCCTTCCAGTTTTAAAGTGTATGAAGCCTTTTGTTTTTGATACCATTTTTTAAAATGACCCATTTAGTTTATACTGGCTACCTTCATTCTTCTGACCAAAAAATATTACTTTACAATTGCTGTCCATTCTACCAACCTTACGGTACTTATTCCCATACACCAAACCTCCCTCTAGTCCTGCTGATCCCCAATGCTGTTTTAAGGCTAATAGGTATTTCAATCTCCATCCTACAAAGCCTCTGACTTACCTAAAAGTTTGCATTTGTAGTGAATGGTTCCACCTCCGTAGCCTGTGTGATAGGCCTCCTGAAGTCCTTTGCTAGCCAGACGAAAGTACAACTGAAAGAATTAAAGGAACAAGAAACAATAAGCCATCAAGGCTGATCCTTCTTGACAGATCTCTAATCCGCCTACTTTGGCCCAATATCCCTTAAGCCTCCCAAGTCAACATCTTGCCCAACCAAGTTAACTGCAGGCATCTTACTGTATGTCCTGGCACTCACCGGCAGCACTGCCACATTAATCCAAAGCAAAGAGCAGAAAAAATAAGAACGAGAAGCAGTTGTAGGCCATTCCGCTCCTCTTGCATGCTGTACCATAACATAAGAAAATAGGAGCAGGAGTAAGCCATCGGCCCCTCAATACTGTTCGCCATTCAATATGCTGATGGCTGATCTGCCCCAGGCATCATTTCTGTGCCAATTCTTCATAGCCCTCAATTCCCTGATATTTGGAGAATTTATCTATTTCAAAGAGGAAATTTACCTAAAAGTTACCTATCCTGCACAACCCTCTGATTGTAGAATTCCAGAGATTCACCATCCTCTGAGACAAGTTCCAATTCACCTCAGTTTTAGATGACTGCCCCCTTATAACTATGTCCCCTCATTCTCGGTTCTCCCACCAGTGGCAACATCTCAACAACCACCCTGTCACTTCCCTCAGAATCTTGCATATTTCGATAAGATCACCTCCTTGTTGTATGATCATATGAACATACTTCATACGCAGTATGAATGCAGTATGAACATATTTCGATAAGTTCATCTGAACGCCACAGAATATAAATCTAGTTTCTTTAACTGCTCTTGATAGGACAACCCTCACATCTTAGAGACTTCCTCCAATGCCGGAGTCAGAATCAAGTTTATTATTACTGACTTGTATTTCATGAAATTTGTTGTATTGCGGTAGCAGTACAGTGCAAAGACATAAATTTACTATAAGTTACAAAATAAGCAAAATAGTGCAAGAAAGGAATAATGAAGTAGTGTTCATGTGTTCATGGACTGTTCAGAAATCTGATGATGGAGGGGAAGAAACTGTTCCTAAAATGTTGAGTGTGGGTCTTCAGGCTTCTGTACCACTTCCCCAATAGTGGTGGTATGAAGAGGGCATGTCCTGGGTGGTGAGGGTCCTTAATGATGGACACTGCTTTCTTGAGGCACCGCCTCTCGGAAATGTCCTCGATGGTGGGGACGATTGTGCCTGTGATGGAGCTGGCTGAGTTTGTGCCCAAGTGTTCAATGTTTCCATTCCTGATCCAATCCAACCATTGCTGTTACCAGAACAACCTCAAACCCCCTGTTTAGATGTGATAATGGTAGGCACATCTGGATAAAGTCTGCAGCTAGGCTGCTGCAGCACAGTCCAACCAGATCAAACCCAAATGATTCATTAGAAAACACACTCAACGATGCCCCATCCCAATATGGGACCCATTGGGCTGAGATCAGGCAGGCAAATGGACAGCTTTCTGTTCCAGGTTAACAGCTTGTTTCAGACGTAAGTCACAAATGGTTAGCCATTCAGGACAGAGAGGAGATGTCTTCATATCGAGGGTGCTGGAATGTGGAGACTTGGTTGCTGAGTATATTCAAGGAGAGGGACTGATGCAGTTTTGGAAAAATCAAGGGACATGGGATCAGTGCAGGAAAGTGGTGCTGAGGTAAATGATCAGCTGTGACATCATTAAATGGCAGAGCAGGCGTGAGGGGCCAAATATCCTACTCCTGCTTCTTCTTCTACTGATATACATCTGTCCTGTACCATATTGTACATACCAAAGAACCTAGCATTTCTTTTAGTGGTTGCCTGTTGACTAGTTAACAATGGTTTTCTTGCTGTTAACCTACTCTTACTGCTCCTCAACACCCTTACATGTTTTAATTTCATTCTGTCTTGGAAAACTCTGGAAAATAGTTACTGTACTGTTCACTACCTGGGGTCTTGGTTGGTCGACCCTACTTGATGGATAGGCTGATTGATTGATGGAAAATAATGGTGGGGTATTTATTCAGGGTTTGTAGAAACTATTTTGCTTCCTGACACACAGCAGCCAATTAATGAGGCGATCCCAAGAAAGCTGAAGTTTTTATTGTTGCTCTAATGCTAGACTCATTAACAAAAAAGGGAGGGGCAGCCAGTTGACTAAATGCTTATCTTCTCCTTGGGTCTTTGGGATCAAGGATGACTTCCACTCGAGTTCTGCGGGTCCTGTGGTGCTGATGGGGTTGATGTTGACACCGCAGATCCTTCCACAGATGGGATAGCAGATGGTTAGTTTGGGAGGTGGTTCAGCCATTCTGCACTTTACCCTGGACTTCTACACACGGATATGAGTTTCTCTGTGCCACTCAGAGTGTGCCTTCATTTTGAGCAGTCTTGGGACAGGGATTTCCATAAGGTCAGTGGGGTTGTTACGTTTTATGTAGGAGGCACTTGAATCTTGATTTCTGTCCACCTGGTAAGTTCTTGTCATGACAAAGTCCAGAATAGAGTCAGTTTTGGGAAACTAGTGGTAGAACATGGATAACCTGTCACACCCATTGGTGCTAAGGGTAATCAGTGTGTCAGTGCTGTGCACGTTGGTCTGGGAGAGGAAGCTGACATTATTTCACCTCTCCTGCCAGTGGGATTTTAGGGATTTTGTGGTGTCTATCCTGTGTTCCCACTGTAGGTAGTCCGGTCACTGGAGGGCATGGATCACTTGGTAATTTGTGAACTTTTTGCTGGGTTTGAGCTCTAAATCTTCAAATGCTCTTTCACTCAGACTGCCAAAAGCTTTGCTGGTTCACTGAAGGTGACGATAAGTTTCATTGTTGAGTCTGCCCACACTGAAAGGTGGCTTACAAGATATGAGAATCGTTTCACATATTCCAGTATTTCACCTTCAGTATCAGGGGCCAGATTGCTTTAGCAGGGAGAGTTTGGACTTTTGGACTAGGACTTTTCAGCTTCAGCAGAAAGCTTGTTAGAGGTAAGATGTCATATTGCAATGATAAAGCTCAGGTAAAGTGTTGAGGCAATAATTGCTTAATACCAATCTTACCAAGATTAGGTCTATTATGGACCTGTTGGTTAAGATTGTGACATGTACCATAAGACTGCTGCTTTCAATTGACACACCATGCTTATTTTATAGAGTCGTAGAGTACTACAGCACAGAAACAGGCCCTTTAGCCCATCTGATCTTCATGCCGACCTGATCTTCTGCCTAGTCCCAACTACCTGCATCTGGATCACATCCCAAACCACAACCATCCATGTACCTATCCAAACTTCTCTGAAATGTTACAATTGAACCCGTATCTACCATTTCTGCTTGCAGCTCATTCCACATTTGCACCACCCTCTGAGTGAAGAAGTTTCCCCTCAGATTCCCCTTATGTATATCACCTATCACTCTCAGCCTATGTCCTCTTACCCAACCTTCGGGGGAAAATTCTACATGCATTCACCCTATCTATATTCCTTATAATTTTGTATACCTCTGTAAGATCTCCCCTCATTCTCTGCACTCTAGGGAATAAAATCCTAACCTATTCAACCTCTCCCTATAACTCATGTCCTCAAGTCCCAGCAACATCCTTATAAATTTTCTCTGCCCTCTTTCAATCTTATTGATATCTTTCCTATAAGTAGGTGACCAGAACTGCACACTGAATTGGGCCTCACCAACGTCTTATACAACTTCAACATAACATCCTAACTCCTCTACTCAGTGCCCTGAATTATGAAGACCAAAGGGCCAAAAGCTCTCTTCACAACCCTATCTACCTGTGAGGCCACTTTCAAGGAACTATGGACCTGTATTCTCAGGTCCCTCTGTCCTATTGCACACCTCAGTGCCCTATAATTCACTGTGCAAGTCCTACCCTGGTTTGTCCTCCCAAAGTGCAACACATCACACTTGTCTGTATTAAATTCCATCTGCCATTTCTTAGCCCATTTTCCCATATGGTCAAGATCATGCTACAAGCTTTGGTAGCCTTCCTCGCTGTCCACTATGCTCCTAATCTTGGTGTCATCTTCAAATTTGCTGACCCAGTTTACCACATTATCAGCCAAATCATTAATATAGATGATAAATAACAACAAACTTCAGCACTGATCCCTGTGGCACACCACTAGTCTCAGGCCTCCAAAGAGACAAGCATCTACTATCACACTCTGGTTTCTTCCACTAAGCCAATATTGAATCCAATTGGCTACTTTATCCTGAATGCCAAGCAATCTTCTGGACCAGCCTCCCATGCAGGACTTTGTCAAAGGTCTTATTAAAGTCAATGTAGACAATGTCGACCGCCTTTCCCTCATTGACCTTCTTGGTAACCTCCCCGAAACTTAGTTAGACATGACCTACCATGCACAAAGCCATCCCTAAACAGGCCTTCTCTATCCAAATACTGCTATCCAAATATCCAATTCTGCTGTTTGCATAACTTCCAATTATGCAAAGAGCAGAATTGGAGTAGGAGCAGTGGTTAATATCATTGTAAGACTTAACTATTTTGTTTAGAGCCATGAAGTTCTCTATCAAAGGAATATAACTGAGATTTCAGCACAAACTATAAAAGCTTATTTGCTATATATGAAACTTCCTTCAATTGATTCTATTTGTTGCATGGGAGATCATAAACCACTTCTCTTCATGTGAAGAACAATATTGAAGTAGTTGGTTAAACTTTAAACTTTTTGCAATACACAACTATATTAGTTAATAGCCATGGAATTATAAACTAGTCCATTTTACTGAAAGGCATCTAACTGAGAGTGTGGCGCCATCTGCAAGGTTCTATCGTAATGTATGAAATGATTTCCATCAAATGAATCTACTTAATATATGACTGATCGAAAACTACTTTTCTTTATATGAGGAGCAATCCTGGAGTTGTTGTACCAGTTTAGGTCTTTGAAAAACTGTTTAGTAAATGATGACTGAAATATGAAGTCGACTATTTTATTTAAAGACAAGTGTGGCACATAGTACAAAGCACATTTGCAATATATGAAGCAACTTCTTTCAACAGATTCTATCTGTTGTATGGCAGATTGTAAACTACTTTTCTTTATGTGAAGATTAATGCTGGAGCAGTTGGAAAGGTTTATCTCCCTGTCATGTTCAACTCTGTTTCATTAATAGCCATTGAAGTATGAAATACTCTGTTATGCAAAGGCATCTAACAGAGTGCAGCATCATTTACAATGCTCATTTGCAAAAGTATGGAGTAACTGACATTAATTGAATCTTATTGCTTTATGACAGATTGTGATCTGCGTCTCATTATGTGAAGAGCAATGCCGGAGTAATTGGAAATGTTTATCTCATTGTAAGACTTAACTCTGTTCGGTTAATAGCCTTTGTACTATAAAGTAATCTATCTTCTTGAAAGGCATCTAACTGAGAATGTGATACCATCTGCAAACATTATTCATGATGAATGAAGTAACTTTGTTCAACTGAATCTACCTGTTGGGTGATAGTTTGTTAATTTTTTTTAATTTCAAAAATAAACTTTCAAAACCTTTTACATTCATGGTCAATACATTCAGTAGTGTTAACTTTTTTTAAAACCATAACATTATTGTTACTCATGCATCCCCCTAGGGTAATATACCAGTGTTTGAGGGACTTCCCCATTGGACTCAGCCCCTCCATGTGCAGTAGTGGAAGGATCTAAGACTGTGGTCCTTCCCCACAGAACCTTTGCATTGGCTGCACCGCGCTTCAGTGCGTCCCTCCATACATACTCTTGCAGCCTGGAATGTGCCAATCGGCAGCATTCCCTTACAGACATCTCACTGTGCTGGAAGATCATCAAGTTTCTGGCAGACCAAAGGGCATCTCTCACCAAGCTGATGATCTTCCAGCAGTACTTGATGTCTTTCACAATGTGTGGCCCTGGGAACAGCCTGTAGATTTGAGTCCTCTGTTATGCAACCGCTTGGAATGAAATGAGACAAGGACTCTTGCCACCTCCTCCACAGCCTCTTAGCAAATCCACAGTCTGCAAAGAAGTGGGTGACCGGCTCTTCCCCACTGCAGCCGTCCCATGGGCAGTTTGTGTCGGGGATGATATTTCATCTGTGCAGGAAGGATCTGACTGTGAGGCCCCTTCTCACCACCAGCCAAGTTCTCTTCATGTGAAAAAAATGCAAGAAAATAGCAGGAATAGGCCACCAGACCCTTCAAGCCTGCCCCACCATTTAATATGATCATGGTCTCACCTCCTCTTCTGTGCAACAATGGAGCCATTGACCTTTGTTTTATTAATAGCCATTGCAGTATGAAGTACTCTATCATATTCAAAGGCATCTAACATTGAGGACTTACTGTCTGCAAAGTTCACTGGCAGTGTATGAATTATCTTCCATCAACTGAATCTCTTTGCTATATGACTTATTGTAATCTACTCTTATGTGAAGAACAATGGTGGAGTACTTACTAATGTTTATGTCATTGTATGACTTTGTTTAGTTAATAGCCTTTGTATTGTAAACTACATTATCCAAAGACACCTAACTTAGTGTGTGGCACCATCTACAAAGCTGATTCACAATGCATGAATTAACTTCTATCAACTGAATGTAGTGAAACCATCACTGAGGATACTCATCTGGGACATGTCCTCTTCTTGTTACTACCATCAGGGAGGAGGTACAGGAGGCTGAAGACCCACACTCAACGATTCAGGGACAGCTTCTTCTCTGCCCTCAGATTTCTGAATGGTCCATGAACCCATGAAACTACCTTGTTATTTATTTTTGCAATTTACAGTAATGTTATGTCTTTGTACTGTACTACTACCGCAAAACAACAAACTTCACGTCATGTAAGTCAGTGATAGTAAATTGAATCTGATTCTGGTTGTATAACAGTTTTAGACTACATCCCTTTATGTGAAGAGCAAAACTTGAGCAGTTGGAATGATTTATCTCTGTTTAGCTAATAGTCGACCAATGGAACCGAGCTTTGGCCTGGCTAGTCCAGTCCATCTGTTTTGCATCAATGAGGTTAGGAGGCTAAGTGGGAAATGGCCACTCACCTGAGAGCTCAGACGTTCATGTAATGCTCAGTGTGAGGTTGGTGAATAGGGGCTGCTGGGCGTTCTTGCAAGCTTTACTCCCCCATGTGTACCACATCTCTTGCTATCTCCACAACAACTGAGGCAGATCTTCATTGTGAAGCAAAATTGTGGAGAAGACAAAAAGCAAGAAAAAACCTGTGGATGCTGGAAATTGAAATAAAAACAGAAAATGCTGGAAATAACAGATTAGGCATTGTCTGTGGAGAGAGGAACAGAATTAATGTTTCAGACCAATGACCTTTCATCAGAAATAGGAATAATTAGAATTCAAACATTTCTTTAGTTGCAGAGAAAGGGGACAGGCAGAGAGAACAAAGAAAATGTAGGGTGGAGGCCAAGAGAGACTAAGAATGAGACAAAGTTGTGGGGAATGATGAAAGGAAAGTTGTCAGAGCAAAAGTGACAGCAGTCCTACCTCTTGGAGTTGCCGTCTGCAGCTGTGTTGCTGCAGTGTCCATAGGACTGAATATGCTCTCCAATTTTGGCTGCATCGACTAATGCTCCATGTAAAGGCAACAAAGACCCTGATTCATTCTTGCTCTTTGACATTGCATGAACAAGCATCTCAGTAAATGTGGGAAGCTTGACTGATCTGTTGTCAGTCATTCTGATGGACTGTCAATACTTCCATCTCTAATCTGTGGTGTGCTGGTCAAATGCCGTACACCAAGATGTTTCCTGGACTCTTCTACTACTTGCTCAAAGACCCTAGTTCTGGTGTATATCCCCCACTAGCCTAAGCTCTGAACTACGAATGATATTCCTCTACCCCAACCTATTAGAAGAACTGCCTATGAAAAGCCTGTGGTTTCCAGAGTCTCTTAACTCTAAGAGAGAAAAAATATAGAGATCTAGTTTCAACTGCTTGATTTGGTGCTCACTTTAAGAAATGTGTAATTACATGGTCTCCTTTTTTATGGCGAGATATACTTTCCTTTGAAGGCATTTAAAAAAAATGCTCACAGGGATGATTCTTGGTTGAAATCGTTCTCTAATAAGAGAAGTTGAGCAGTTGGGTCTGATAGTGAATGGAGTTTAGTGGAATGGGGGGGAGGGTGTGGTAATGCTGGTCAGCAATTACTCAAACCAGTCGGAAAGTAGTTGGTACAAAGATTAGATCAGCCAAGATGGGGCAGCATTGAGGGGCTGAATGGTCTACTCAGCTCATATCTCTTACATTCTTATGCTCAAAACTATGAAACAGTAATGACCAGCATTTCAGTTGTGCCATCTGAATGCAACACACAGGCTGCCCCATCAATATATAGGACAATGAAGTGAGTTCCTTATTCAGCCAAGATAAGAACTTAAGATTGCTTTTCTGAGGATATTTAACTACAACATTCATCCCGTAAATTTAGAGCTGGGATTAGGGCATGAGGCCAATAGACTCTAGAAAACATCCATAATCATCATTGGGCTGAAGCATACTTCCATCTGGCGATTGTTTTTTTGGAGAGCTGCCAGTTATCTTCCTCACTGGTGACTTCTGTGCCCGTGCATTACAGCACAGGAGTCAGTGATAAGCTTGGTTTGGATAATAGTGCATCTAACTTTCCATTCTGTGGCTGGATTCTCCAATGGGTATAGGCGAACTGAGCAAAGGGGCTGGATGCCCCTTACTTTACACAAGGAATGATTGGTATAACTGGAACAGCTCCACTGATCTGAAGGAGAACTGATCCTACATACCAAGGTAAGTGATTTGCTTATTTTTCTTTGGGTTACTTTATCTATACATTTTTAAATTAATTTCCAGGACTTTAAGGTGTTTTAAAATTTGGCATATTCAGGCTCATTTTATCTTTCTGAGGGGAATTTTGATAAAATTGGAAATAAAGATAAAGCATTGAACAACTTCTCCATATGATACATAAACCAGGTCCACGTGCTATTATATATATTAATACAACATCCATTTCATCACTGTGGAGGAAATGGGTGTATAGCACAGTTGCTGAGGCAAGAATAAAACAAATTGCTAAATCTTCTGCTTCGCAATATTCCCTTCTTGCCTGCTTGTGTTCACTTTGGGCAGGCAGCAATTTTTTCATTAGTTTATTTTCCAACATCCTTGCTGCACTCTATAGATCTGACTACAAGATCCCCAATGTTTTAGTCCATTGTCTCAAATGGACTCATTATTAAGACCTCAGTGGGATGGGACTCTCTCAAGAGTCTTCTGCTGAAATGTGCTTACAGTGTTGGAATTTTAATGTGCTTTCCCAGACATTGGAATGGAACAGGCATTAACCAGATTATTATGCTTCATCTAAGGAGATGTCTCCAGCAGAAATCTCTGCAATATATTGTGCAATCTGATGTGACAAAACCTTTCAAGGATTAAGCCAAAACTGTCATGGAGTGCATCAAAAACTGGATTTCAATGCTCTAAAGTTGACACAGCTTGACAGTGGCCCATTGGGAGTGATACAGTTGGATATATAGGACTAATGGGAATGAGTTGGAAGCCAAACAGACTCAATAGGCTCAATGTCCTCCTTTTAAATCATAGGGAAATATGAGAAATATGTGAACAAAAGCAGCATGGGAACACCACTATCCACAAGTCTGTCTACAATCATGCACCATCTTGTCCTAAAAATGTTTCACTGTCTAATATTTCCCACAAGTACCATGGTTGTTCAAGAAGTTGGCTCACCACCACCTTCTCAGGGGCAATTTAGAATAACTATTCATTGCTGGCCTTCCAGTGATGCCTACATCCCATGAGCAAAGAAACAAATAAACAAACATGATTCTGCCAGAATTCTCACAGAATTATAGAGAAATCCAGCATGGAAAACAGGCCTTTCTGCTCACAGAGTCCATGCCATTTACACCCATTTATACTCATCATATATTAACCCCTTTCTCAATACACTCTATCAACTCTCCCCAGATGCCACAATTCACCCACGCACTGACCAGCACATCTTTGCAATATGGGAGGAAACTGGAACCCCCGGAGGTTTATTTGTTTTACTGTTGCTGATCAGCTTGGTATCCATTTGACCAGAATTGAGGAATACAAGACCAAACCAATTACATATCAAACCATATGTATAGCCTAGGCAAAGAAAATAATTGGCTTATAACCTTAGTGTTACCTTCCCAGTTGCATTGTCTGTCTTACTGTTCCTATGCAGTTCTCCCTGAAAGGGTGCAGTATCGTCAGTTATCCTCTGTTTCCTCTGGATAATGTGCCTGCCATGGTTGAATAACTAGCAGTGTGTGTAAGCTATGAGGTGTGTGTTTGGGGCATGGAGCAATGGTAAGTATTTGACAGTGTGATGAGGCAAATCAATACAAGGTAAATCCGTTATTGCCTCCTAGTCTTCTATGCCTTAGTGTTTTAAGATCTCCTCCAAACACATAAGTTCCTAAGCAACTTAGCATCTTCAAGAAGAGGGTTTTACAACAACTCTACAACAACAACATATGTTTACATAGAGACTTTAACACAGAACAAATCACCTGAAGGTATTTCCTAATGTTAAACCAAGAAAGTATGGACAATAAGAAGAATATCTTAGAATGAATATCCAAAAGCAATGTACAGCCAGAAGAGCATCGGCATTTAGCTTGTTCTTATGCCCTCTTCCTTTCCAGTCCTGATGAAGGGTCTCAGCCTAAAATATTGACTGTTTATTTCCCTCCATAGATGCCGCCTGACCCGCTGAGTTCCTCCAGCACTTTTTGTATATTGCTCCAAATTCCAGCATCTGCAGAATTTCTTGTGTCTCTTGTTCTGCATTTTCCCAGTTACCAACATTCTTTCTGCTGTTGGAGTCACAACATTTAAAGCATACATGCCTCATTTTCCAAGGGAGGTGTAACTATCTTCTCGCTGGTTACAGGTAGGAGCATTGGCGCACCAGTTGTGGAGGGAGTGAATGATTACAGTGATGCTTGGAGTGCTAATCAACCAGGCTGCTCTGTTTGAGATAGTGCCAACTTGAATTTTGTTGAAGCTGCAGTCATCTAGGCATAGGGAGAGTATCCCATCACACTGCGGACTTGTGCTTTTTGGTTGACGAACAATCTTTGTGCAGTCAGGGCTGGAGAAACTTTAATAGGAGAGGGGATTGACCATATTGCTTTCTTTGGAACAGAAGAAGTGGAGGGAAAATTTAAATTGAGATTTAAATTGTAACAGATCAAGATAAAGTGATCAAGAAAGGCCAATTTCTCTGAACAGAGAGGTTAATAAGTGGGGATAAGAGGTTTTAAATAATTAGTAGGATTAGGGGGAAGTTAAGGAAAAGCTTTTCACATAAAGGGTGGTAGAAGCAGAAAGTCTCATCAAATTTAAAAAAGGGCATTTGGATAAATACTGGTGCTGTAATCTGCAAGGGCATAGACAGAATTTGGAACTAAGATTAGCCTAAGTGGTTTCTTTTGATCAGAATCCCATAAGGATTTCAAGAGTTCTGAGGACCAAGAAAGCTTTTCCCGTTTGCCATTGTATGTTTATGTGTTTTTCCCAGCAAGACAGGTGTACAGCATTTCACCATTGTAATCCAACAGTGCCCTACAATGGTCAAATTACACATTACAGAATATTATCACATCCTGATAACTCTTTGCTAGTCTACCAGGCATATTGCAAGAAATCTATATTTTTAAATTTTTAAATTATTTTATTTAAGTTAAATTAATACATTTCAACTGTTTTCCCACAAGGATAGATAAATAGAACATGCAAGAGTCATTTGCAAAAGTAGTCTTTTAATACCTCACAGTATATCTTCTAAAACCATCCTGTCAAGTTACTAATGTTCTGTTATTCATCTTTCTCATAACCTAGTTATTGCTCAATTATATATATAATAAAACTGCCAGGTGAAGGTGAGAGCAGGGTGAAAGTTGGTAGCAAAAGTGATGAGATTTTCTAGTTCAGAGCAAGAGCAGGAATTGTCACCGACATGCTCGTTGATGCATTGGACCTGAGAACTGAATGTGTGTGGCACAGTGGCACAGGTCGTAGAGGTACTGCCTCAAAGTACCAGACACTTGGGGTCAATCCTGTCCTCAGGTGCTGTCTGTGTGGAGTTTGCACGTTCTTCCTGTGACCTCCTGGATTTTCGCCTGGTGCTCCGGTTTCCTCCTACTTCCCACAGATGTGTGGGTTGGTATGTTGGTTAGTCACTGTAAATTGTGTAGGTGAGTAGGAGTTGATGAGAATGCGGGGAGAATAAGAAAGGGGATTAATGTGGGATTAGTGTAAAGTGGCAGCTGATTATCAATGCGGACTTTGGGTTAAAGGGCCTGCTTCTGTGCTGTATCTCTCTATTGCTCTAGAGAATATGCCCACAAGAAACTCTTTAAGAGCCTTAAACATGTTTTCCATGTGAAGTACGATTTATTTGTACTTAAATTTTAATTAATTGTGTTGACTGCTAATGATGTGATCTCATCTACATTGTGCATATTTTGTGACCACTAGTTCACCGTGAATTGCAATGTGATACTGAGCTTCTAGTTGTTTGTGGTTTTAAGTAACTGCATCTTGCCCAATCTGTCCTCAGCTTCCTATTCTTCATCTCAAACTCCTGGGATTGATAGTGACTTTCCTCAATTCAGCTTTTGTAGATCCTTAGGTGTCTAGTGAGGCCAATGTGGGAAGTGCAAACCTTTCCAGAGATGGGCAGAAGGTGGCTGACACGGTAGGTGAGTGGACAGTTTGTGAGGTGGTGCACTCTTTCCATTGCTCATACAGTGCTTCTGTGTGCTACCGATACCCAACAATACTGTCAATACCATCTCGATTGCTCCTCCTCCACTTTGAGTGGTCAGGGGCTGGAGATTCCCAGCAGTCAGTGGGGATGTTACATTTCTTCAAAGATGATTGGAGCACTTCCTTGAATCTCTTTTTCTGTCTGCCCCATGACAAAAATTGGAATAGATCATCTGTTTCAGGTATCTAGTGTTATCCGAGGTAGATTTTTCAAACAACTGGAATTGAATAAAAAATGCAATCTGTATGAATTTAGAATCTCACACATTTTGTTAAATGGCTCATTGCCATTAGGCAATCAAAATATTGCCCTATATAAGCATATGGAGGAATTTAAAATAGAGGGATATGTGGGGGGAAGGGGTTAGATAGTTTTTAGGTGAAGTTTAAAGGTCGGCACAACATTGTGGGCCGAAGGGCCTGTATTGCGCTGTACATTCTATGACTCTATGGTTCTATGATGAGCAACGGAGGCTTATTTCATACTTAAACCTACATGGAGAACAACAGTAAGGTTTTCAACCATTGGGGTAATCTGAGTACAACATGATTCTACCCAAAACATTGACAGTTTCTTTCTCTCACGCAGATGCTGTTCGACCTACTGAGTTCCTTCAATAGATTGTGTGTTGCTCCAGATTCTAGCATCTGCAGTCTCTTGTGTCATCTGGGAACATTTCAACTTTAGTTGCCTGTTGGTGATTAGTGACAGGAAATTTAATTCTTCTCTTTCTAAGCCACAGTTCTGAAGCATGTTGCAGGGTCTTATCACTTCCCCAAAAGAAGTTCAGCACAATCAGATGATCGAACCCAATGCAATTTTATTTGCATAACTCTATTTTGACTGGGGGCAGTAGGATGCCTGACTGAGAAAATGGAATAATCCTCAATTTTTTTAATTCCTAATTGTTTCAAAAAATAAAAAAAGACCTGGTTTCCACATTAGAATGAAAAGTAGTTGTGCATTACAACGTGAGCTTGACTGACACTTCACACAAATGTTTCTGAGATTTCAGCATATCTTGTTTGAAAGATAATTGCACATGTTGACAGCCATTCTAAGTAAAACCTTCAAATTATGTTAAAACTTGAGAAGCTACCGCTGTTCTTAACAGATAGATTCACTGTGCGCTAAGGGTCAGTTGTGCTGTGCAGAGTTGGAGCATTGTAAAGCCAATTGAGAGTTGCAAATATTGACAGGAAGTTAGACCTGCCTTGAGTGCAACATTTTATTTGACCTCTTCCTTCTAAGACAGCCGAGGTCCCTGTCTCAAGTTAAGTAAATATCCAGCTGGCTACTTCTGTGAGTAATAAAATATTTGTGGCATGTGGTAGCACATTAATATGTTAACACATCATCCTCTGAAATCTTCGATCATATCAATTAGGAAGTTCTGCAACCCAATTTATTTAGTGTAGTATCTACAGCGCAAGTTGCACTGAATTAAATGTACAACAGCAGTAAATGTGGCCAGTATTAAATCTATGTTAGTTGTTGCTAACTACAATGGAATTTGGTTACAAATATCCTGCACTCTATGTCTAGTCATAAAGCCATAGTACTATCATTACAAGATTGCTAAACACGTTGCTCACAGCCAGCTATACTCTTCTCTGTACATTTGGTTCTGTTAAAGACAACTGCTTTGAATGTGTGGGATGCAATTACCCCAACTGGTGGCTAATATTCATGCACTGTTCTAGAAAATGCAACCAGATGTAAATTTCTTCTTTGTCCCTTAACAAAAAAGAGATGAGTTAAAAAACATGAGTTAAAGGTAACACATAGAAAGACCGATCCTGATTGCACAGTGGATTGGTGCTAATTTCCCACTGGTGTTTGCTACTCCATTGATTTAAGTTTTCACTATCAAATTGACTTGCACACAGGAAGATGAATCAGCAAACACAGACTCTCTTCCCACTGCGAAACATTATATTAATAGGAACATACTAGTCACAGCAAACTGTTTCTTGGTTTCCATTTGACTGAAAAAAAAAGTCGACTTTTGACACTTTTAGACCATCTTAAAATCCAGAGCAGCTTTTGGAGTTGTTATTCTCTCATCTTTATGTTTTTTATTTTTTAAATTTTATTTACAACGTGGTAACAGGCCCTTCCTGCCCAACGAGTCTGCGCCACCCATTTTTAAACCCGTGTTAACCTACCTGTATGTCTTTGTAATGTGGGAGGAAACTGGAGCACCCGGAGGAAACCCACGCAGACGAGGGAGAACGTACAAACTCCTTACAGAGAGTGACGGGAATCAAACCCTGATCACTGGTACTGTAATAGCGTCACGCTAACCGCTGTGCTACCATGCCGCCCATTCTTTCATTCAAGCCTTGAAAAATCTATTGATGCTAAATACAAAGTTTAATGAATTGCAGTGTTTCATATACTCAAAACACAGCTTTTAATTTTGACTTTGTCGGTAAATAGCAACGTTTAAAAAGATTCATGTACTAGGAAAACTGAATCCAAAAAACTATGGTTGCTCTCATTATATATCTAAATCATCCTGAATCTCTCCAGCTGCAACTTTTAAAGTTAAAGACACTTCAGTACGGGTATTGTAAACTGACCAGCTTGCATTGCCTTACACTCTGTGCACTACAGAAGTCAATCTTTCTTGGTCTCTGCTTATCAATTTGGTAACATGTGGAGAGATCGTCATGTTGCTATGGAGACTGTTCTGAGCAGGCACCTTAAAGAAGCAGTTTTATCCCTTCAGCACAAAAACATTCATCATTTCAACCGTCTGAAGGCTGCTTTATTCCAGTTACTGTTCTTGTGAGGGAAAGATGACATGGGATTGATCTCCACTATCATTGGAGTCTTTAATAAAATAAATCAAACCTACACCTGTCGACACCATAAGTTTCAGGGTGATACCACGTCTTTGTAATTCTGTATCTTAGAAAATACTATGGATTCAGGGCTTATGATGCCAAATTTAAAAAGAAAATTTTATCTGTTTAATTTCTGACTTTTTCCTGTTAATATCATGAATACATGAATATCTTACTTTATGTGCAGAGACAGATGCAGAGACATCTATCTCTGCACATATGCATACCCACATGCACATACACCCACACACGTGTGTGCGTGCAAACATGTCTTCCGTAACCAAATGCCTGATATGAGAAATATTAGCTCTGTGAAAAGCTAGGTTTTCCTACACTAGCATTCCTATCCATTCCTTTTATTGCTATTCCCAGATAGTGGTGGCAGGGCTGGAGCGGTCCCAGTCAGACTTCAAATTGGCTGATGGAGAGAGGTGGTATTTTCAGGTCACCCTCTCCCTTTATTTGGTTTTGCCAAAGTTGACACCTTTTGGGTTTTAGGATTGCCTACCCCTTTTAAGAGACTTCACTGGTGAGACAATGATCCTGCCAAATTGCTGTCTTCAGTAGAAGTCCAAGTCCAAGTCCAACTCCAACCCTGGCAGGGAAATTTGGCTCCATCTTGGCTTGGCACTGGTTTGCAAATCTACATAAAAAATTATTAGCAGGTCAGATTGCAGTTGGTTCTTTTTAGATTTTTTTTTAATCAAAACTTGGTATGGCTAACATTACAATAGGACAGACATCTAGAAGTTGCCTGGGAAAATATGTGCCTGGAAAAATATATCAAAGCTGAAAGGACTTGCTTGATTTTTGACCATGATCTTGGACTCAATATCCACCAATATGCACCATTACTGGTGCATTGTGACTGCAGTACATGCAGAAAACCAAGATTATTTTGGCTGCAGCTTTCTCCCTTGAGACATCTACAGTTGAGGAGGACTGGAGCAAGAATGTTGTGTAAACAACATTATGCAAAGATCCTTCCAATTAATACAGCATTTTAATTTGGATATAATTCACTGTTCTTCCATTTGTGCTGAGTCAGTAACTGAATTCATTACCTAATCTTATTATTGGACAGCCATCATCTGAGAGTTGCATAGGTTCAAGAGAAAGGCCACCATCATCATCACAGCAATAAATACAGTCTTGTCAGTATCAACTGCTCCCTGAGAATAAATAAAAAGTGCTAACTACGTAACTAATAATTTGGGTGATATTGTCTAAAGGATAAATATTACATAGGGATTTGGGAGAACATTCTGCTCTTCTCAAACATTGCCATGGGTTGTTTTGCATGCTGATGGGAAGATGGTATCTCATTCAAAAGACTTCATCTGTAACAATGCAGCAATTGATCAATATTTAATAAATAAATGAAGACTGTGATGAATTATAGGCCAATGTATAGGCCAGTGGTCCTTACATCAGTGTTTAGGGAAACTATTATAGAGCAATACAATATGGGTAGCTATAGAAAATAGACATTTCTGACTTGGGGAGATGTCAGATTATGGATGGTTCTCAGGAATGGAACCTTTATGTAACCTGGCGACTGCCTGTGTTCCCTGTCCAGTCATTTGCATACAAGCATGGCGTTAGTTCATTTAGAACTTATGCTTTAAAGACCGAAAGATGGAATGAAAAGTGTGCCATCGTGCCCATAGTCTTCCACAATACCTGGATAAATTTCTTTCTTTTTCAATCTTTTTATTAAATTTCAAATTAATTCAAATTGATGTACATAACATTAATAATTATACCTATGATGCAAAGAGATCAGGATAACAATAATAACTGTTAATATTTATATTCATAAGGAGTAAAATATGTAATCTAGACCTCCCGCTCTCTTGCTAAGTGTACATGATGGAAAAAAAATTGAAAAGAAATTTGATTATATGAAAAGAAAACCCCCAAATCAAAAAAAGTATAATAATAGACAAAAGCAAACCAAAACTCCAAAGAGAAAAACTGGACTGACATTTCTTTGATTTAAAAAAAACATTATTATGTTGTCAGCTCCGCTCCTCTATATTTGAAGGTTATTGAAGGGGATTCAAAAAAGGTCTGCTTATGTCATATGGAAATATTGAACAAACTTCCTCAAATTGAAATGAAGGATCAACAGTACTACTAATTTTTTCTAAGTTTAAACATGTTATAGTTTGAGAAAACCATTGAGATGTAGTAGGGGGTATGGGGTCCTTACATTTAAATAGAATGGATCTCTTGGCCATTAATGTAACCAAAACAATCATACGACAAGCACGAGCGGATAAATAGCCAGAATCCATCATTGGTAACCTGAAAGTTGCAGTAACAGGATGGGGTTGTAGATCAAAATTCAATACAGTTGAAATAATATTAAAAATGTCTTTCCAATATTTTTCCAAAAGACGACAGGACCAAAATATGTGTCAGGGAAGCCACCTCCGAATTACATCTGTCATATATCGGATTTATATGGTGATAAAAACGGGCTAACTTGTCCTTCGACATATGGGTCCTGTGGACCACCTTAAACTGTATCAAAGAGTGTCAAGCACACATTGAAGATGTATTGACTAATTGGAGAATTTGCTTCCATGTCTCTGTAGGTGAGAGTACCTGGAGTTCTCTTAATACCTGGATAAATTACCACATTTCCAGGGTGTCTATATACAGATTCCCATTGCAAAGTTAAGTGAATAGAAGGATGCACCATTTCTTAACCACAAGCTCCTCTTAAATAGGCTTTGCAGAGACATGATCTTGATAAAATTCCATCTTGCAAAACATTTTCATTATCTAGAGCCAAGGAAAAAACAGTTGTTTTGCGCTTATCCATCTGGAAGTGCTGTCTAAAGTTGCAGATTGTACATGCTCATGACATGTTTTGTATAATTGTTCCTTATTGCTTCAGAACATTACTCTGAAGTTTATTATTTATCCTTTTCATTGTCACAAAAAGAACTTGGAAGTACATGTCCAGTATGCTACTTCAAAATTGAACTACTTTGTATTTTCTTTCCACAGTCAGGTCTACTGTGTGGAAAGTGCCCATGGCCAGTTGGTACGAGACCTTGACTTCAATCCCAACAAGCAGTACTACTTAGCAAGCTGTGGTGATGATTGTAAAGTGAAGTTTTGGGATACCAGAAATGTTCAGGAACCAGTCAAGGCTTTAGAAGAACACTCACACTGGTAAACAATTTTGTCATTTCTCTCAGATGGTGTTGCAGGCTCAATTTAATTCATTCATTTCTTTGTGCATATAATTAGCAGTGTTTCTCGGTCTATCTTTTAAGAGCTCTGCTTAAGTAGATTAGAATGGAAAGAGCTGATTTTTCCCTCTTTACCAGGAATTGATGACATTTTCTCACTGGAATTGCATGACTGCTATTATAGGGACAAGGCTCTTTTCATATTTCCTTACTACCTAAAAAGCCATTG
This sequence comes from Rhina ancylostomus, assembly GCA_030265395.1. NCBI lineage: Eukaryota > Metazoa > Chordata > Chondrichthyes > Rhinopristiformes > Rhinidae > Rhina > Rhina ancylostomus. The sequence goes on from JARFYF010000056.1 coordinate 19,951,201, forward strand.
GCTCATTGAGCCTATGACAGTCCCATTATTCCATTTCCCCCTTCAATTTCCTCAATAACATCCCCACATTCTCATCAACTATCTCCTCCCCCAACCCCCCACCATTTTGACCATCCATTTACACAGGTTAATATGCAGTGGCCAACTTACCTACCAACCTACATACAGTATCTTTGGGATGTGGGAGGAAACCGGATCATCCAGAGGAAACCTATGCTGTCATAAAAGAATGTGCAGTTTCCACACAGACAGCACTGGAGGTCAGGACCGAGTGAGGCTCCAGTTCTAGTGGCCATACCACAGTGTTATACAGACATGAGGCTGGAATTCTCTGGTTAATATCTTTTTTTTTGCCTTTTCTGTTAATGTGTCAAACAATTATTTGATTGCTTCTGATCTGACTGGCAGCAAAAGCCTTAATTCTGCTACTGCATGATCAAAGGTATCTCAAATTATAAAACTGGTTACTTTTAGTTCTTGGCAAATGCAAGATGGTATTACGCAGGTGCTGTGGCTGAAGAGTTACAATTTCCATAAGAAACCATAGTATGATGTCCTACTGTCTCAAGATCCAAGGTGAGCTTGTTCCTGATGGACTGTATGCTCCAGAACACAAACATTCTAGGTTTGCTCTTTAAGTACAAGATAGTGATAATACAGCATCCTAGAGCTGACAAAGGACAACTGAGCTTGAGATTCCAGTTATGATTTCTGTCTAGTAATTCCTGACAGAATTTGCATGTGTGTGTGCACTTGCACCTGGCTGTCCCTGCACATTAGATAAGAATGCACTCAGACTAAACTGTGGTGTCCTTTTTGCCAATGAAGAGTCCATCAGTACTCAGAGCAAGAAAACACATCTATAAACAACCTAACTTTAAATTTTATTGTTCAGAAAATTTATTTTTTTAACCAAAATGTATTTTTATTTTGTATAATGTTTAAAAATATACAAGTCATACAATGTATTGTAACTAAAAATTGGATAGATGGATTAGTAAGTTCACAGTTGATACAATAGATTGATGACATTGTGGATAGTGTAGAAGATTTCCAAAGGATACAGCGGGATGTAGATCAATTGCAGATATGGCAAAGAAATGGAACATGGAGTTTAATCTGAACAAGTGTGAGGTGTTGTACTTTGGGAGATCAAATGTAAAGGGACAGTACACAATTAATGGCAGGGTCCTTAACAGTGTTGATGTGCACAGGGATCTTGGGGTCCAAGTTCATAACTCTCTGAAGGTGGCTGCACAAGTTAATTGGGTAGTAAAAGAAAGCACACTTCCCTTTATTAGTCACGGCATTGAGTTTAAGAGTCAGGAAGTTGATGTTGCAGCTTTATAAAACTCTGTTTAGGCTGCATGTGGAGTATTGCATTCAATTCTGGTCACCCCATTATAGGAAGGATGTGGAGGCTTTGGCAAGGGTGCAGAAGAGATTTACCCAAATGTTGCCTGGATTAGAGGGCATGTGCTATAAGGAGAGGTTGGACAAACTTGGGTTGTTTTTTCTGGAGCAGTAGAGACTGAACAGAGTCTCAGTAGAAGTTTATAAGATTATGAGGCGCATCGCTGGAGTAGACAGCAGGTATCTTTATCCCAGAGTCGAAATGTCTAATACTAGAGGGCATGCATTTAAGGTGAGAGGAGGTAAGTTCAGAGGAGATGTGCGGGGCAAGTTTTTTACTCAGAGTGATGGGTGGCTGGAATGCACTTCTTGGGATGGTAATGGAGGCAAATGTAACAGAAGTGTTTAAGGGGCTCGTAGATAGGCATGTGAGTATTGCAGAGAATGGACGGGTATGGACTCATGTTGGCAGAAGAGACTAGTTTAATTAGTTTGTCACAGCATCATGGGCCTCTTCCTGTGCTGTACTGTTCAATGTTCCAAGGCCTAGACAAAGCAGTGGAAAGTAACATTTGTAGAATGAAATTCAAGGGGAAGCAAATGGTCATATTTTCCTGAGATGGGCTCTCTGCTGATACCCCATCAGAATTACTCATTTTTTTGTAACTGATGTTTAATGTAAAACTTGGACAAAAAACATAAGTGTTTTTGAAAGACTGAAAATTCTTGAACATGCATTTTCACACTGAATTTGACTGAATATCCCAGATGTTGTAAAGCTCCAGTAATCCAATATTTCTTTCTTCACAATGTTCAAAGCAGCAAGTGTGTTTGGATAGGTCATTTCCAGACCTCCATGTGTATTTGTGCACAAAATGTACGACAACCTTTGTCTCCCTGATTTCTCATGATAGGAGGAAGTGTAGGGACAAGATGGAGAAAATGAAAGGGGTGGGAAGAAAATCATGGGACGATAGTGTGTGAGAGATCAGGACGTAGCATGAGGATTACAGTGGGGTTGGGAGCTGGTGGAGAATTTGGTACTGGATACTGCCAAAAAAACCAGAGTGGACCAGGCAGAAGACTGGGGATTGAATGGAGGCAGATGAGAAGATTAATGTCACAGTGCGTGACTGGTGATCTTTGTGTATGTGCACGTGTACGTGCACTTGTATATGGAGAAGCACCGTACAATCCATGGAAATGTTCTGTATAATCACCGATGATTTCAGTTTTCTAATGAAAGTTAGATTGTGCAGTGCAAAGATTTTAGACACTGTGATTCAAAGCAATAATTGATTTCCCTTTGGATATGTGTTAAAGTACATGAGCAGTTAATAACTTTAAGGTTTTTAAGTCAGGTGAAGCAATGCAATGAGTTAACTCAGGTACAGAACTCTTAACTTTTTTTAATTTAAAGAAAAAAATGGTGGTAGAAATGTGTCCTCATTTGCATATGCTGAGTATTACAGTTGCAGCTCTCTTTTGTACTGTGCTTTCAAGCTTTAGTTGAATCATTATTGTGCCCTGCTCTCCTTATAAAATCTTATCGTCTTAATTAGTTTGTTTGTATTCACTTAACATTTAGTTTGTTGTTAACTACAGAGTTCTCATACTAAAGATTAATATATACTTATATCAATCTTTATCTCCTTTTGTTTTTTACGATGAGCTTTTATTTTAAAAAATAAAACTTGCACCAGACAATTTTTAAAATACTTACTGCCTGCAGCTAACACAAACCACCACAAGTAATGAAGGTACCAAACAGCATATCCTTCCCCCACTGTTTCAAATTCCTCACTGACCAAATTCATGACTTCAGCATTCATTTTTTAAGTGCTTTACAGCAGAGCTATGGATTGCTGCCAGCTTGACTCATTCAATCCCTCTTGTTAGCCTTACACTCTCTGAACCTACCTGGAATTTAGCTTGGAGTGTGGCCCTGCTGATTTTCCAAAGGGCTCTACCCATGAGCTGCCTGATTAGCATCTGTGACCTGCTGATCTGATGGAAAGGAGGACTAATTTGGAGCAAGCCTTAATGTTATTGGGCAGGTAAGCCTGTCCAGAACTATTTTCTCAGTCGTAATATCCAACTTTTGTCAAAACAATTAATTAATGAACACTACAGGCAAGTATATGGCTGCACGGGGACCTATTTTTATGTAATAAAGTAGTTAACAATAGGGTTTTATATAATTCCTACAAAAATATTTCATTCTTTCTGTATGCAGGATTTGGAGTGTCCGGTACAATCATTCACATGATCAGCTGGTGTTGACTGCCAGCAGTGACAGCAGAGTCATTCTTTCCAACATGGTGTCAATTTCATCAGAGCCCTTTGGCCACTTAGTGGATGATGATGACTTAAGTGACCAAGAGGATAACCAGCATGAAGACAAGTATGTCAACAGCCAGATAATTATATCCTTCGAAAGACTGTCTGTGAAATGCTACTATGTGAGAAGTTCTATAGCAGTATCAACAACTACTGCACGTGAATAATTTAGTAATATATTGGTAATTTACTGGGCATGGTCTAGAGAAGGAAACCCTGAGAAAACCTTCCCCATTCCCACACAGTGTGGTTAATGCTTTGGGAGAAGCAAGAGTGGTTACTGCCTTACTTGTGTTCTCCACGCCCCAAGATCAATAAAGAAAAACCCATGGATTATCACTGATTTTACTTCTATAAGTAAATTTCAGTATGAGTTCTTGGGAATAGAAAATTTAGCTTTAGAAATAAAGGTGTACATTTTAGATTAATTTGAGATATTCTTATCAACCTAAATTTTATATTAGATTGTACATGTGGAGCCTAGCCAATGATCAAGTCGAAAAATTACAGGAATAAACTCGTAGCCTTCCTCTGCTGCTATCATCATGAGACTTCGTGCCAGGGCAGGGCACCATAGTTTATTCTTAATAAGTTGATACCAAAATTTACAATTAATTTCATCTTAATTCAAGTTAATCACAAATGCCCAAGACAAATTGAACTCTTGTTTTATTGCAGCAATTTAATCACACTACATCAGCTTTAGATAGTCAAGATAGCACAGTCAGGAAATGTTCAGTTCATAGAACTGTCCTTCCATTTTAGGACTTGCATTGGATTGCAATTTGGTTCCTTCTATTTCTGGAAGGGAAAGGGAGATGAATTAAAATCCACCCAGATCTCGATGGTTGGGAAATCACTGCAAAAGACTAATATTTTGTGTACAGATTTGCTATCACTGGACAAAAGTTAAGTTATGTCGTGTCTTACCATACCATGTTATCCAGAATGTTAACAGCCAGGTAAGATGCTTTGGCATCTTGGATTAATCTACAATATAGCTATTCCATTCACTGTGCCTTTACACATGGAACATAGAACAATGCAGGAACAGACCCTTCAGCCCTCAATCTTACCCCGCACATTTCCCTT
>JARFYF010000056.1:19995887-20012859 GCA_030265395.1 Rhina ancylostomus
TCCTGTGCTGGTTGATCAAGATCTTCCAGTCAACTTCCACCTTCCAACACCTGATCCATAGCCCTGCAGCTCATGACTCTTCAAGTATCCATACATCTGTGAGTTTAAATGTGACGAGGTTTTCAGCCTCCACCACATTTTTAGACTGTGAGTTCCAGAACCCTGCCTCATACGTTGCACTCCAACTGATCCAGTGGGTATGTTCATGTTCAAGGGCAAACGAGTCCCAAGATCTCACCAATGACCAAGCACCATGTATATCCTCATTATTTTATTATGTTCTTTCCTTGTGATGGGCAAAAGGTAGAGCTTTACTCCTGTCCCAGTGATCCTTTTGTGGTCTCTGGTGCTTTCTTTTGTGTCATGTCAATTTTTTGGCAATGGACTGATTGTTTTTGCCTTCTTTTGAAACCACCAATTTTAGAACTCTGCATTAATCTCATAAGCAAGTAGAGAGACTCTCACACCACTTATTACTTTACTGGGGTTGCATGCAACCTGCAGGGAATTCTGATTCTTATTTCATTCAAGCCACTTCCAGGCAAAACAGAAAGTAAAAAAGGAGACCAAGAGGACATGCTTACAAAGAAATACTGTAAATTGCAAAAGGTTTTTATTCATGTTTTGTGTGCCTCTAAGTTTCTTCGGATCCAGTGACTGTTGAAAAAGACTGTATGAAGTCTTAACGAATTGATGAGGAAACGATACATGTTTACAGTAATTAAGTTAGGTAAAGAAGGCATCTGGTGTGCTTGCCTTTATTTGTCAAGGCCCTGAGTTCAAGGGTCAGGAAGTTATGTTGCAGCTTTATAAAACTCTGGTTAGCTGCATCTGGAGTATTGCATTCGGTTCTGGTCACCCCATTATAAGAAGGATGTGGTGGCTTTGGAGAGGGCAAAGAGGTTTACCAGGGTGCTGACTGGATTAGAGGGCATGTGCCATAAGGAGAGGTTGGAGAGACTTGGGTTGTTTTCTCTAGAGTGGTGGAGACTGAGGTGAAACATGGTGGAAGTTTATATTGTTAAGTTTATAAAGTTAAGATTATGAGAGGCATTGAATACACAGTCAGTATCTTTCTCCCAGGGTCGAAATATCTAATACTAGAGGGCATGCATTTAAGGTGAGTGGGAATAAGTTTAAAGGAGATGTGTGGGGCAAGTTTTTTAGACAGAGAGGGGTGGGGACCTGAAATACGCTGCCAAGTTAATAGTGGAAGCAAGTACGATAGAGATGTTTAAGAGGCTCTGAGATAGGCACATGCATGTGCAGGGAATGGAGGGATACGGACCTTGAGTAGGCAAAAGGAATTAGTTTAGTTAGGCATTTAATTACTAGTTTAATTAGTTTGGCAGAGCATTGTGGCCAAAGGGCCTTTTCCTGTGCGGCCCTGTTCTATGTTCTATGTAAGTTAAACTGCCTTTGTGGAGCACTTCTGCTGTGACTTAGATCTATCCCATGAGCAGAACCTCCAGGGAATGTGGTAAAGAGCTTGTGTAAAATGGTTTCACTGTTGGAGCTTGACTCTGGAAATGGCACGGGCTCACATGTCTGCAGCTGGTGTGTGACAACATTGGCAGCTCCTAGCCAGCATGTGGGAAAATGTGCAGATCATCCACAAATGTGTGATATTCCCCTCTCGATATTTCTGTTGCCCACTGGATGAGTGCAAATTCAGTTATTTGGTTGATATGAAAAGCAGTTCCTCTTTTTAGGAAGCTGGACTGCCAACACTCATAGGACTGGCCTTTTCAATTGTGCTGGAGGGGACCATTATACAGAGGTGGGAAGATGCTCACTCTCACAATTCTGAACCAGTACTTAATATGTAATTTCCCATTCCTGAATTTCAATAGGATCTAATAACAATTTATCCACTATATCAAATTTCCCAATGATATTTGCTCCATGTGGATGAACATTCTTCCGAGCCACCCACAGATCTTTGAAAACTCTATCCCTGGCTACCTTCCTTTCCTGTTCAGATGGATGGGGGCTAACAGAGGTACTGGCATACACATCTGTCTTCCTTGTAACCACTTTGTGTGGGGCTCAGGCAGGGTTTTTAGGGGCGCTTCCCCTGTCAAGACCATATACAGGCCAAACAACCAAGTTCTCAGTTCACTGACAGCCAAGAATGGAGGTGAACTTTTCAAGGACAGAGAATGCCTGCTTGAAGGGACATCTCAAAAGATCTGCTCAATCGCCATTCTCTCCTTGACATGAGTACACTTTACACCACCCCATATTGATCTATTCCATCTAACCTTGCTGCGACTCGTGACTGACAAGGAATAGAGTGATGTGTCAATGGAAACAAAATAGTGTGAGGAGCAACAGCATCCTTGCTGAAGTTCTAAGAGTTAGCAGCGAGGAGCTTCAGAGATGCCATAATTATGATTGTCTTCAAGAAAGGAGACAAACCAGAGTGGAATAACTACAAAGATCTGCAGAAAATTATTCCAAAGGTCCTCCTCAACCATCTCTTCCCAGTAGCCAAAAAAGGTTCTCCCAAAACTGCAGTGTGGTTTCTATCCATCTAGATCTTCATTGCAAGAGAAGTTTAAGGAACATTAACAACCATTACTTACAGCCTTCTTTGAGCTCACTAGAGGTTTTGACTTCATCAACCAGAAATGATTGTAGAGCACTCTCCTCAAAATCAGCTGCCTGCAGAATCAGCTCCTTGACGCCTAACTTTGATAATTTATCTGTCCACTTGTTCCTGTTCGACCTTGGTTCTGTTTTAGTATCAGTTTACACCCTGTGGATGTAATAGTCCTATTCCCTCCCCTTTCTCACTGGAATGTGTCTTGCAATGTGGGGTTTCCTATCATCTGACTTCAATTCATAATGTTCCCATAATGTTCAATGTTCCATACAGTTGCAGGTGAACAAATTATCAGAACAAATAGTTAACGGCAGAAGAAATTCTGTGGAGTCACCGGTCACGTACATCATTATGGCCAATGGACCTGCTGCGTGTTTGTACTTGAGGGAAGCCATAGCCCCAACTCCACTCCTCTCTCAGGGTCATGATATCTACATCCTGTTCCTCACCCACCTTGTTTGACATAAGGAGATCTATCCAGAATGATATCATGTCCTCAAGATCCCTTCTCTTTCCCAAACACTTTCTATGGCAAATATATCCCCCTTCCTGCTGTAACTTAAAGTACAACCAACGTGGAGTGGGTGGGATTTTCTTCCATTAATTCATGCAGTTCCAACAACATTGACTACAAAGCAAGAGGATTATTTGAGATTATCCTCTCCTTAATTCTGCTAATTAATAGCAAATTGTTTGGAGTGTGATAGGTGGGCAAGGTATGTTTGTTTGTCCCCGTAATAACGGTGACAGTCCAAAATGTGGCCAACCAGTGTTGCTCACTTGCAGAATACTGGCTTTTGACCTCAGATAGTATTATTTACACACATGCACGCACACCATGGACCTTAAGTATGATGGCACCAGTTGTAACTATACTTCACTCAAGCTGATTTCTGCAGTCAATATCCTTGGGTAGGATTGATCACCCTGGAGTAGATGCAACACCTAAGACCTTTTTAAGTTGTGCTAATGCTTCCTCACATTTATTATGGTCTACTTGTTTCCTTAAGAGCCTTAACAACAGGGATGCTCTTGCTGCAGAGTTTTCCATTAGTTTTATGCCATATCCCATTATGCCCAGGAAGGATCAGCACAGACGTAGTTCGGGGACACAGTTCTCCTTACAGCCCTACTGCTTGTCCTCTCTCCTAGTGTCAGTCCACAAAATTACACCTCCTGTCCAAATGCAACCTCACACTAACTTTGTAGGACTCCTTGGTTATAATTCATTTTTCTACAAGTTTGGAATCTTTGGATTTACTGGGGGCACCATAGGCTGTGATCGCCTTTCTCTGTTTTCTGGTCACTTTATATAAGTGCCCTCCCTTATGCAATCACCTTGTGGAACTCTTCTGACAGATTTCAGCCAGTCTGTCCCCTTGCAGGTCTTTCAGCCATCAAGACAGTTACAGTCCATGCTATTCCTCTCTGTGTCTGTAACTCAGTTTATAAAGCTTCTATCTGCCTCCAGCACCGTGTGCGATCAATGTTTTGTTGCTGCTTGTGAAACCTCTGCTGCATTACTCTAAATGCTGCCTTTAGACCATCAGTTTCCTACCTAGCCTTCATGGTTTCAAGCTGCTGCTGCTTTATCTCTCCAAAGAACTCAGCACCCTCTACTTACGTTCGAGATAATTCTGTCTGTCTATATGCAAAACACTGCTCCGGCAAATTACGTTGTTCTTTCGTTTCACCAAGGAACCGATCAATGACCCCTCCTTCTCACCTAATGTCACCTTGAGATTATTAGACAACTCCTTAAGATTGATTCATGATTGCTGAGACTATCTGCAAGTACTCTTTGCTTTTTATAGTCTTTGTCAACAGCCATTCAGGCATCTGTTAGTAGCTCTTACAAGGTGATCCCTGGAAATCTGTTTATTAAATTAAAGGACTTTTCTTAACACTAGCAAGAACTGCATCAATGAAGCAATCAGTTGAAAGCAGGCTGGAACCAGGCAAGCTTACAAAATGAAGTTTGCAAGTGTAGAAATCAGACACTGACTTTTACAGAACAATGAGTAGTTTGTGTTTTACAATTGTCTCCTTGGAGAGAACGGCATCACTAACCTAAACAAACATGTCTCCAGACTGAAGTCCCACAATATTCAGAAAGGAATTTAAATTCTAAGAATCAGATTTGATTAATCGAACCATGTTGGGTTCACCTATTGCACAAGTCTTAACAGCTGGCTGATTAAAGATTCATCTCTACAGATATTAAAAGTATGGCTATTCCTTTATTATTTGATCTTGAATTATTCTGAATATGAAAAACAAGGTAGATCACATTTTAATCTATTTTACTTCTTTAGATGTACGTTTATACTTATTTTCACTATATTGCTAAGTACCTTTTCAATTTATTCACATTAGTTAAGTGGAATGCATTAAATGTGGGTTAATTGTTTTAAAGATGATTTGTTGGGAAGCACAAGGCAGCATCTGCTGTTTCCCTTTACTCAATGTGTGTTGTTACTTTAATGAGCAGAAGTTGTGCATCTGCAGGAAGGTCGCTGAGTCTGGCCTCACTGACACTTTTGATCATAATGGTTGCTCTGTTTTTCATTCACAGCGACATTAAACAGAGGTTCTGTCTACATTTGTTGATTACATATAAAGAACATACCGAAATAGTTGGAAAGGAACAGGGTGTAACCCTTTTGTTCCGATTGAAATTCTCCCAAGTAGTTCCTCCAGGTGGCTCGGCAATTCTAGCTGACGAATGCTTAATTATTGTCGTCCAAATCAGCTCAATTTCCTCTAAGTGGTTGGATTTCATTAACTCTTGGCCAGGCATTGTGATAGATGACTTCCAGAATGTGGCAACATAGTGGCACTGATCCAAGATCCATACCAATGAGCTTTAACTCGTTTCCACTTTGGTAGAGAAGAAGCAAGCACAGGGCAATTGACTTCCTCAGAGCTAAGAACAGAGTCATACCCACACTATCTTCACATGCCTCTGGTGTTTATCTTAAAATGCATTTGGCTAAAACTGTGAAACAACATGAGCTCCCATCTTGCTGAGAGCAGTCAGGCACATTTGGAAAAGCCAGTCAAGTGGTGGGTCAAAATAATGTTCCGAATGAGAAGTGGCTTAACTTTGGTGGAAATGCTTTCATTTTTATACAATTTTCCAAAGTGCTTCACCTTGATAATACTCAGCATCACCAAACTAGTAAATGAAGTATGGAAATAAGAGGAGATTATGTTATCCCTCAAGCTTAAATCTCAATGTAATTCAGTCACTGTTGATGTGTGCAAGGTAACTGCAGGCTAGTAATTTAAAGAGGCTGCTGGGAAACTATTGCAGAGAATACTCTTGGATGACATTAATTATTATTTAAGACAAGGAGGTCATTACACAAATAACATAGATTTGTTAAAATGTACTTTACTAACTTCATTGACTTCTTTGATGAAGTAATGAAGAGGTTTAATGACAGTCGTGTGGTTGATGTTTTGGACTCTCAAATAGCATTGGAAAAAGTACCACACAATAGAGTTATTAGCATTAGCAGAATTATTAGCCCTTGGGATCGAAGGTACAGTAGTAGTATGTATAATGACCTGGATTTGAGTATGTGTATTTCAATATAGTAAGTACTGAAGAAAATTATAGCTCACTTCAGGAGGACATAGATTAATGAGAAATGAAATTTAATATAGGAAACTGTGAAGTGATACATTTTGGAAAAGACCTGAAGAAGAGGCAATGTGAGCTAAATGTTACAATAGGAGATGCAGGAACAGAGCGACATAGTGATGCAGGTACACACGTCTCTGAGGATGGCTGAATAAACTGAGAATGTTATTAAAAATGAATATGGGATCCTTGGCTTTATTATAGTATTAAAAAAGTGTACGAATCATTGGGACTATGCTGAAACATTATAAAATATTGTTTTGGTCTCAGCCAGAGAATTGTGTTTAGTTCTGGGCATTACACATTAGAAAGGATTTGATGTTTTTGGGAAGAGTGAAGGACAAGAGACTGAAAGCTAAATTTCAGATGGGGTCTGAATGAGGCCCTACACAAATGAATTATAATTTTCTATCCTGTACATTCTAGACTTCTTGAGATAAAAGCCAACATTCCATTAGACTTTTTATTAGTCCATCATAGCTTACTGATTTGTAGAACATGGGAACTAATTTCTTTGTCTCTTCATTACATAAATATTGTGATTTGTCTCTCTTGGTATTAAATTTGGTGACCTTGCGCTTCCACACATTAAATTCCACCTATTTCAATTTTTCCCATTTACTTATTGTTTCTGTCTCTCTGTAATTTTCTGCTCTCTCTCATTTAATTTACTCAGTAGTTCTTCAGTGGTACAACAAAGAAAATATTCCGAGGCACTTCTTATTTAGGTATGTGCAGGAAGATAGTGATGAAGAAGATGTGGGTTTCGAAAAGATTTTTAATGGCAAGAAGAAAGCTGCGGAGTTTATATTTAAAGTCTATAGGCAGAACTCTGGAAAGGAGAACATTCTTGAAAGATCCAATAATAGGACAAACATAAGGGTAAATGCAAACAGAAGGCGAGAATCAGAGGGGTGGAGCAATCAAGTTGGATACGAGGCTTGTTGAGTTAAAGTGGGGCAAGACCCAATAGAAATTGCAAACCAAGACATCATTTAACAAGCTGCAGGATGGTGAACTAGTGGGGATAATGAATAAGTTGAGACTTTAGACAGGAGAAGATAAAAACTGTTGAGCTTTGCTGCTAATGTTGGAAGGATGATAAGAGGACGTCAAGGTCAGCAGTGGTTGAAGGTGAGCTATACCATGGCAGTGGAAGCAAACCTGGAGAAGGATCGAATATCATAGTTCAAGTTAATAGAGGTTTAGCTTGGAATCCTGATCTAAAAAATGGTAATGTTCAATAAAACTTGTTTTGAAATGTATATAACATTGGTACATGCATTGTGCTGACAAGTTCTAGACACTAAGTTCTAGCAAGTTAATTCTTCAGTGATCAAGTGGTAGGAATCTTTGCTGTTGTAGTCAACATCTGAGTTGTCAGCCCTGAACTGGTGAGTCAACAGCAGATTTTTTCTTAAGCATCATAGAAGAAAACATCCAAGTTTGGATTTCAACTTACTATGAAGTCCTCCAGCCTGTTCTAAACTGATCTGTAAATAACAAAACTCCACTGGTAGAAGGCTCATTAGGGCAAATGTTTGACTTTCTATCTAGGCAGAAAGTTGTTGTTGGAATAAAAAGGCCTGGGAAGTCTCTACAATAATTTTATGTCCATCCAGAAATCCCATCCCATATGTGGTGAAAGACCTCAGATCCACAGTCAGAACATATGTGGTGATGTCTCAGATTAAACTGTATAAATATTCATGATGACCCACGATCAGCTTCAGACATTAGGGAGGATGAAATTAATAATGTCAAGTAGCTGATCTGGAATTACATTTTCAGACACTAGAACATGACTAATGATTTCACTGGTAACATTATCCATCTATTAGTGTGGTTCAAAGCCTATTTGATCCAACTGACACCAAGCCAGCACAAATTTCAGTCATTAAAGTATTCCATATAGATTTGATACCAGAACATTGTGTCCTTGTATTCTGTATTCCGTAGACATTCCAGTAACTGGTAATGAGTTGTTTTATTAGGTTGACTAACCCTTTAAATGAGAGCAAACACTTCATCCAATCCAAATTGAAAAATAAATCCTAGGAATCGATGCTTGTAAAATTAACTAGACTCAATCTGAATTTCTAAATTCATACAAATTAGTCATTTGGGTTATAGATTACTTTTGATAATTTGATTCTGCTTTTATGATAATCTTTCTCAATGTAGATTAAAACAATTTATGTCTGCATTTAGTCCCTGCAATTATTTCTAGTTGCAGTTTTCAGAAGAACCTACAGAAGTTTGAGTGCAATGAATATTTTTCTTTTAGAATCTGCTTTTAGTTCATAGAGCTTACGGTGAAATCAGTGTGAAATTGATCTGAAATTATTTGATGTGTAATAAAAGCATGTTTTATCTTTTTTCCCTGATCTCTCTCCCCACCCTTGATGTTTAATATAAAACACGAGTTTGCTGTGAAAGGTGCTGGCCTAGACAACTGACCACATTGGACATTAAAAGTTCTAGTGACTGTTTGACATCTCCTCTAGGTGGCCTTGAGCAATATCTGATTTTGCATCATTCCTGACTGAAAATAGTAGATGGAGTAAAACAGGCTGCCAATGTGTTATTATGATGACCTATCATCAAAATTGCCTCCAATCACTGTAACATACAAACTTTTTAATGGCGATAAGTAGATTGAGGTAAAAGGTGATGGATAAAACAGGCCAAGTTGCCTTTTCTTATTTTGAGATTAACTATTGGCTTCTTCTGCATTGTAATGAAAGAAAACAGTGTAAAATTCCTGGGAGAAGATCCTGGCAGCACGTTGAGATTGATACAAAGCAGCATCTCCACCTGGTTTTTCAATCTCTCCCTCTGTCTAGAGTCATAGAGAGATGTGGCATGGAAACAAGCTCTTCAGCCGAGTCCACACCGATTATCAACCAGCCATTTACACTAATCCTTATCATCCCTACATTCCCATCATCTTCCCACAGATTCTACCACCCACCAAGATACTAGAGGTGTTTTACAGTGGCCAAAGGTCAGGATTGAATTCAGGTATCTGGTATTGTGAGACAGTGGTTCTACTAGCTATGCCACTGTGCTGAAGCTCTATTGAGATTCCATCTTGGACAGCAGAGCCTTGAAAAACTTGTACTCACGTGACACATCAGCACAACTGCTTGGAGTGATGGAAAATATTTCTGTGATGCTGGAGTGCTATTTTAATCTGGGTTGGTTCTTTCAAACTTATGAAGAAAATATTTTCTTTTTGCCTAAACTGCATGGTCAGCTACATGGAATTAGAATCCAGTTTTAAAGCAGACATGCCTTTCTTATTATACACATGCCTCTGTTTATCCCAGTTAATGATCTACAAGAAATTGCTCAGTGGAAGCACACATAGTCTGATGCCTATCACATCAAGCTGGATCAGCCTAACTTCACTTGATTTGAAATGGTGCCACTTTGTTTGATGTTAAACATTAGTTCACTGGGTGTGGAATGTCAGTGGCAAGGCCAACATTTATTGCCTGTATGCAAATGCCCCTTCAACTGAATGGCTTGCTATTTCAGTGGGCAGTTAAGAGTCAACCACAATGGGATACAGGGAAGTAATGGCTGATATCTTTCCTTGCTGGTCCTTGGTGAATTAAGTTGGTTTTGACAGTAATCCAGTAGTTTTACCGTTAGCATTTTATTCTAGTTTTATTTAATTACTTGGATTTAAATTCCTCAATTGCCTATGATGAGATTCAAACACGTCTCTAGAGCAATAATCTAGACCACTGTAACTTAACATCTATTATTCCACTTCTCAGTAAATGGCATTTTAGAAGTAATATTGATAATTGTATTGAATGGTCAACGATATGACTTAAGCTCTTTTCATTATCTGGATAAGCAGACATGGTTTGTAAATGAACTCATTTTCCATAAATCTTGATTTTTTTTCGTGTTGATCCCAAGATGACCTCTGGTTATGAAACAAATTCTGGAAAACCAACATGGTATTTCCGCTCCAATTTCCCCAGGGCTAAAATGGTGGCGATAAGAGGACATAGGTTTAAGGTGCTGGGGAGTAGATATAGAGGAGATGTCCGGGGAAAGTATTTTACTCAGAGAGTAGTGAGTGTGTGGAATGGACTGCCGGAAATGGTGGTGGAGGCGGATACGATAGGGTCTTTCAAGAGACTGTTAGATACATGGAGCTAAGTAAAATACAGGGCTATGGGTAAGCCTAGTAATTTCTAGGGTAGGGACATGTTTGGCATAGCTTTGTGGGCCAAAGGGCCTGAATTGTACTGTAGGTTTTCTATGTTTCTAATGGGAGTCTTAGACCCTGCTGGTTCCACATTTTCCTTTCACCAATTTGCAGGTTTTTAAATAGTCTGGCATATACATAGAGTAGAAGCCTCTTGCTGTTATTTGGCTTTGCAAGTAAGTGATTGAGGTCTTCACATGGACACAGAGACTCACCAAGGGCCCTTAACATCAAAAACAGGAGGGTTTTTTTTCCTAAGAGTTCCATTTTATTGACCTGGACCCAGCTGTGGAATTCTCCAATTGACCTCTTGGAGTCGATGGATATCTTAGCTGGAGTTAAAATTGATTCCAGGAATTGTAGCCACAACAGGACTATGTGTGGCATACTGGGAGTTTACAGATGTTCTTTTTGCTTCCTCAGTGAAATTGTACTGCTTTTAGATAATCCAGAAAACCATGATCTAATTTCATTAATCTCAGCCTCAGAGCACTGAAAGCAATTGGTTAAAGCTTTTCACTGTCATATTGTTGGACCCATAATGTCACACGACCATAAATTAAAATAAATTTTAAACATTCAGTGTGAGCAGAATAAGCTGGGGCAGTAGAATAATAGGTTAAATAGCTTGCACTTTAAAAAGAGGCCATTAATCATTCATCAGCAGTTATCTAACATTATCCAGCTTCCTTCATCAGTGGGTGCATTTATCACAACCCAGAGTAAATGCTTGATATTCTGCTTGTCGCTTTTTATTCCAGTTCGTCCTTTGTTGATGTGCACAGTATTATCTCCTCATTCCCTAGATCTACCCCAAATATTTCATATGACATACCACATATCTAATAAGAGTGCAGTTTCCTCTTGTGAGATCTACCAGCCTAATCTGTGACTTTAGTCATATGTGTGTGAATTACACGTTAGTGAACTTGTTTGAGTGATCAGCAAATAGATAGCAAATTAAGCAAAATCTTAATTAATATTTCCTTCAGCTAAATGACTCCAAAATGATGTTAGTCTGCAGGACTGGAAAGTGTGATTAAAAGCAAATTACACACATGCATGGTAAATCTCAGTTCCCTGTCTCTCACACACAACACACACACACCTTCCATAACAGGGTTTTCAACTTCTTCTGCATGTGGCACCAAACATTAAGGAAAGAGTGGATTCATTTTACAGTGTTGTGGAGGCTGGTGGGGCAGAGTGGGATCAGATATTATAGGTATTCTGCGCCTGGGGTGGGATTGGGTGTGTGAGAGAGCATTCGGGTGGCTGTGAATTTAACCTTCTCTGGTCACTGGGAAGTGAGTGGGAAATTGGACTGGGGCACTGCAGAACAAGATATCTGTCCCACACCTAAATCACAGAGCAAAATGAGGAAGCAAAGCCACAAGACAGGGCCAACTGAAGCCATTTTGTGGAGTCATAGCATCATACAGCACGGAAACAGGCCCTTCGGCCCTACTGTTCCCTGCCGATCAAAACTCCCATCTAAGTGAGTCCCATTTGCCCACGTTTGGCCCATATCCCTTAAAATCTTTCTTATCTATGTACCTGTCCAAGTGCCTTTTAAAATGTTTTTAATGTAAGTTTGATCATTTGATCTTCTTCACCATTTACAATGGAATATTAGGGCCACAGTTGAGTAGACTTTGTTGATCTTGCGTGCTTCAGTTGAGTGTAAATGGGGCAGTTATGTTATAAAAAATCAGTGACATTCTTCCTGCCCCATTCCTGCTAAACTGGCATCACTGTTATTTTGGTTTGAGCAATTTACTTTTTAAATGAACTGGGGTTGTCATGGAAGGTGAGGTGGATCTTGGCTATTGCTGAATTTCTGATGTGTTTTGTGTAAATACAATTAAAGCGGTTTAAGGTGTGTAGAGTTTCATATTGGTGTTCAATAGTTTATAGTATTTGATGTGTTGTACTTATAATAATAGTAACAGGACAAAGGATATTCCAACCAGGGTGGCCCACTGGCACTACGAGTAGAGCTGCTGCCTCACAGCTTCAACATCCTGGGTTCAATCCTGACCTCCGGTGCTGTCTGTGTGGAGGTTGCATGTTCTTTCCGTAACTGGGTAAGTTTCCACCAGGTTTGGTTTCCTGGTTTCCTCCTGAATACCAAAAATATGTGGATTGGCAGGTTAATTGTCCCTAGTGTAGGTGAGTATTATAACCTGGAAAATAAAATGGGTTTGGGTATGGTTAGTGGAAGTGAGCAGTATAGATTTAGTGGGCTTAAGGGCTTGTTTCCGTGCTGTAGATCTCTATGACTCTGTTTCTTTTAACTTTAACATCAAGGTACTCCCTACATGTGGTCCTACATCATATGTATATGTACATATAATGACATCTGATCACATGCCTTATTTACATAACTATACTGAAGTCAAAACCCTTAAACAAATGTGTTCCTAACTCAGGGTAATTCAACCTGAGCTATAAATAGACCAAAATATGTATCCCAGCATGCTGTGAAGAACTAAGGAGCTTTGTAGGGAACTTTTCAGATAGACTGTGAGCTGAGAAATGCCGATGTTGCTTACACAAACAGGCCTCTCTGAACCCCTGTGCTGTGGCTATTGACAAAGGTTTGTCGGTAATTGCATAAATGGCGATGATGGCACTGTTTTTTCTGGTTCTGTCCCCATTAGTCTTTGAAAGTGGTGAGCATCAGAACTAGCAAAATCCACTCACCAACTTTTCAAAAGACTTTTCTCCATGAAAGTGTTTTTGTTGTGTTTATGGTTCGATATTGCATACTTCCAAATTGCACAGTCATGGTTCCGCATCAGATGGACAGGATGAAGATTGTACAATCAAAGGGGAGGTCACATCAAGCAAATTACCACAGATATGATTTTTGTATTGTAAAAGAAGGAAGGTTCAGGATAAACTTTAACAACTTTCAGATAGCTTTGGACAAGGTTGTATATATGGGAACACATTTCTTTTGAGTAATTGCAAAGCTGAGTTATGTTCAACATCATGTAAAGTTAAAGAATGAGTACAGCCTGCAGGGGAATGCAGACAAGAGTGATTGCCTGGATACAGTTGGGGACAGGCTCTTTCAGGTAACTGGAGTGAACTGGACTCAGTCAGAGAGAAGTGTGCATAAGCAGATAGCATTGTTACAGTTAAAGGGGTTAAAGATGTGTAGAGTTTGTACAATAGTTTGTTGTATTTTACATTATATTATTATTGGTAAATTCGTGTAACATCTTATGCTATATTATTTGTCGTGTTCATATTTATAATTTTTTGTTTGTGGCATTTGCTCAGTCTTGACAAACTTTTAAGAGTTCCAGCTTGTGCTGCTCTGTGAGCTCTCTCTAGCTTTATCCAACCCAGACGGATTCAAGTCAACTCCAAAGTGATGACAACCTACCACCTAAAAATCTACCACACTGCTTTCTCTCTGGAGAAAAGCTGTACTAAAACATTTCACAATTAGACACAATCTTTCCCAACTGGCTTCCTTAAACAGTTTAAACTTGGCAATTGTGTAATTGTCCCTGACAACGTACTCTTTACTAGTACTGAAGAACTCTCAGCCTCATGGCTCACTGCTGTTCAATGACTCTTGAACAGTGGTTGGCTCTGTATTGAAGTGAGGAATAGATTCATTCTCATGTTATGCCAGTGTCTTCAGGTACGTCTCTTACTATGCTCATCTGATCTACATTTCTGACAATATTTCCAGACTGAATGAACTATGCTATTGGACCACAGATTTGACTGCTTCACTAAGGTCCCATCACTGAGTCAGTTTTAATCATTGGTCTGATGACTCCAAATATCTTAATCAGTCAAAATTGCTTCCCTTTTGAACTATTGGCTTCTATTTCAATTGCTGTCCCTCTGTACTTCCTGTATGTTAGGCTACACTAAAGTCAATAAGATGCAAAGACAAAAATGCATTAATAGTTCTCCTGGAGTAAAATCAGCGGCAGAGTGCGGGGGTGTATGATATTTCAAAATGAAGTTAGCCGATCAATGACTCATTGCAAATCCAGAGCAACCTTGAAACATTTGTTTCAAGGATTCTTTTAATACCCATACCCTCTTGCCCCATAGTAAGATAATACAAATGAATCAATTGTTGTTTGATGCCATTACATTGCACAAAATTCAAATAACTTCAGTGGTTCGTTGGCAGTCACTAATTCTGCCGATATTCCATAAGTAGCTAAGATTCACCTCAACTCTTTCATGTTACTGTTTGTTAGTGTACTCATTCCTACAAGTCTGACTTCAATCTAGCATTTTCTGTATATCGTTCTGATTTGCTGCAAATGTCTTTGAACACGTTATCGATGTCTGTCCATTAAACAAAATCCATGGCAATGGGCTTCATATCATTGATTTCAGTATGTTTGTCAAATAACTCCCTCCATTCCCTTAGAACCCTTGCAGTCACGACTCATGTGGGCATCTTAAACAACTGTGGTGGTTAGTAATTTAAAGCTATGGTTATGGAATGGGTGCAAATCTTCCTTTGGACACTTCTCCAGTGACGGTATTGATTGTATCTGACTGCACCACCTCTTCTGGCAGTGAGTTCCAGATATCAACCACTCTCTGTAGAAAAAGGACCTTACCCCTCAAGATCCCCTTCAAAACTCCTTCCTCTCACCTTAAAACTCTTGTTTTTGATACTGCTACAGTGGGGGGAGTAAGATTCTGACTATCTTTGTTCTCATGATTTTACCCACCTCCACCAAGTTACACCTCAGCCTCCTTCGCTCCAGGGACAACAAGCCCAGTCTATCCAATCTCTCCCCATAACTAAAGTCCTCCAATCCAGGCAACATGCTTGCAAATTTCTTCTGCATTATTCAACAACTTTCCTCTTGGATGGTTATTTTGTTGGTCGTGTGCTCGAAAATTTGCAAACAGGAGGGAAATAAGTCTATAGCACCTCCTAGTTGTGACTCCCCAGTCTCCTTTCAGTTTTAATCATGCATATTGAACCATGCAAAGTCTTGCAGTTAATAGGTTAGTTGTGTAAAGATGTCTTAGCAGAGATAGGAAGTCAAAATTCTTTTATCTTATATAAAACAACTTTAACTCACGTGCTGCTATGTTCATTTCTGAGAATGTGTCATATAATTATAAATTTTTAAATATTTTTAAAAATAAATTATAAATTTTCTTTACAGCGTGGTAACAGGCCCTTCCAGCCCAACGAGTCCGCACTGCCCATTTAAAACCCCAAATTAACCTACCCATACGTCTTTAGAATGTGAGAGGAAATTGGAGTACCCAGAGGAAACCCACACAGACACGGGAGAACGTGCAAACTCCTTACAGGCAGTGGCGGGAATCGAACCCCAATCACTGGCACTGTAATAGTGTTGCGCTAACGGCTACGTTACCATGCCGCCCAATATTATTAATAATTAATATGTAAATTTAAAAAGTCCTCCTTGGTGCTTCCAATAACACAGAATAGAATGTGTTCCAGAAATTGCAATTTATTCCTTTGTACACCCGGGGCACTAGACTAGAAATTGTACTGGGCCTAAAAAGGGTGTTGAAGTGTTGCCATATAGAGAAAAGCCAATAATTTTGTGTGAGACCCCTCCATTGAACTAGAGGCCAATGATGTGGCGTTAGTCAAGGATGTCTTGGGGCTGTGGTTTATTGGGGCTTAAGTGTTTTGGGATGCAGAAGGGGGGATGTTGAGGGATAAGGAGGATCAGGCCCAAGTTGATCAGGGAAGGGGTGTATGAGGTTGAGATTTTGTCTTGGAGTGAATCAGGGCCAGTTAAAGTGGACCGACTGAACCTTTGTCCAGTTAAGAAATAGGGATGATTTGCTGAGTTAGTCATATCTCTTTCAACTTCGTTCTCATGCACCTACTGAGAGTTAGCCCTTGGAAACTGCTGACCTTCATGTCTGGGAGTGTTCAGGATTGAAATAAATAAGAGAATCTGGAGACTGGCAATTCAGTAAGCCATCTTATGCTGAGCACACAAATCTATTTGAACTTGTGTTCAATCATTCCGAAGAGCTAGTCGGGAGAAAAGACTTTGAAACTATCAGCATGAGTTGGAACCACACTCAGATCTCAGAGGTTTATTCCAAAGCATTGCGAAACAATAGAGGCCTTTCAATCAACTAGGACAGGTTGGGTCAAACCGTGGCTTCAATCTCACACTGCAACCTGTGAATGAAGATTTTCTGGTAACTGCGACTGAGAATGACAAATCAGCAGTATCTGAGAACAAGACCCTTGTTTTTGGAAAGTGGAATTTGTTTTATTAGTCCCTGAGGTTTAGCATTATTTAGAAGTAAAATTCAGCCACCTCGAGGGAGGAGACTTGCAAGGTCTCTGCCTCAAACAGTATTAGCCATGATTGTGAAAGCACATGTTTAGATTCAGATTTTTTTCTAGATTTCTTTATGAGTCACATGTACATCAAAACACACAGTGAAATGCATCTTTTTGCATAGAGTATTCTGGGGGCAG
>JARFYF010000056.1:20033788-20046116 GCA_030265395.1 Rhina ancylostomus
GTATCACTACCAGAACCTTCCAGCAAAAGTGGAGAGGAATGTAGGTTTTCAGTTGCTGCGTAAATCAGCCTTGGGTTTGGTTGATGACCTCCATGTTTGCCAGGGCAAGGATTCATGACAATATGGTGTGATTTAGTATCTAAGTATACATTCAGAACTTCAATTCCACCATGTTAAAAGCCTGTTGTTGTTCCTGGCAAAAGAATTGCAACAGCATTAAGGACGTTGCTTTAAATTAAATTCTCTTCACTCAGGTGAATGTAGAATATCACTTAGAATGTTGCCCTCGGATGATAGTTCGAAATGCACAATAAGATAGTGACTGCAGGTTTTGTTTAATCTCAATACACGACATCATTTTGACAATTCTAACAAAGAACTCAATACCTGGAAAAGAAGCCAAAGTCCGCATAAACCTCTTAAGCCACAGTTCAGTGGTGCACCCCTTCCGACTCCAGTAACCACACTGATGCTGCTGTCCAGATGCTAAGAAAACAGATAAGTATTCCTCAGAAACCCAACACCCATCTCTGGAGGTGGTCCTGTCTATCCTGAAAGGATAACCTTCACTTCAGTCTTCTTCCTTCTGAGGCAAGAGCCTTTTGTTAGTCTTGCCTTTCCTCTCACTTGCTGACAGAGTACAGTGATGCATCCAACATACAACACAGTAGTCGGAGTGCTGCTGATGATATTGTAGCAGCCAGGAACTTAAGAAATTCATGGAGTAATGAAGCTTTGTGACTCATTTGACTACTTGAATAATCCACAGTAACCTGGAGCGGCACGATCCTATTTGACTCTTGTACCAGACTATTGACTTAATCACAGAAGATGACTTGATTTAGAGAATATATCCCCAGATGTGACAATTTGGGACCATCTTAAAAATATATGAATGCTATTTCATATGAAATGGTTAATTAATGTAAGATTATTTAAAATGTTGTTGTGACCTATAGCCCTTTGTTTGATACGACTCAGAATACCACATTATGAACTGCTGGTTCCTCAGTACACATTAGAACTGAGGAAATGAAGGAGAGAGACCTTGAGTTTGAATTGAGTGCAAACGCATACAACTGAGGGATGAAACCAGGAAATTGATGAAACAAAGACATTGGGAAGGAACCAAAGGACAAGAAAATGTTTACACTGGAAATTTGTTTTAACTGTCTGATTAAAGTTAAAAGTGGTGGTACGGTAGCAGAGCAGTTAGCTAGACGCTATTACAGTGCCATTGTTCAGGGTTCAACTCCCACCACTGTTTGTAAGGAGTCTGTATGATCTCCCCGTGACTGCATGGGTTTCCTCTGGGTGCTCTGGTTTCCTCCCACATTCCAAAGACGTACGCATTAGTAGGCTAACAGTGGTGTAACTGGGCGGCGCGGGTTCATTGGGCCGGAAGGGCCTGTTACTGTGCTGTATAAATAAAATTTTAAAGTTTAAAACAAATTTAACTTTTTAAAAATTGTTCAGCTCAAAACTTGCAGTTGGTCTGAAAACCATTAACTTCATGTATGATGTTAAAAAAATTGTTTTCATACATAATACCAATTTCACTGCAAACTCATTTTAAATTACAATATTCTCCTTAAGGTCAGTTATTATTATTGACAGTAACATATGGAAATGACACAAATTATTATTTAATGTAAATAGTTTGTAAAATAATGTCTCAATCTTAAGATTAATTAAATTCCACTTCATGAATTGTTAGGTAGATAAGGAAAACCGACTGTAAGAAGACAAACATTGCATTTTTGCAGCAGTGTTTGAATATAGCGCTGTCTAATGGAAGACAAGTTTACCTTTTGCAACTTTATAAGACTATAGTTCCCAAAAGTTCTGAGCAGTCTCAAGCTAACTGGTAACCTCAGCATATAGTCCTCACAAACTGAGGGAGAGGGATGGGTAAAAAGACAAATTCATATTAGTGCTGCAGAGAAGCTCTTCTGAGATTGAGACCTGCAGCAACAAGAACATTGTTGGTGTTTGCTACTGAAACGTAGTGAAACTGACACCAACTTTGGGATATCTTTGCAGGGAGAGATTAAATTGCTGCCAGTGACTCATTGCACTCTGCACTATTTTGTAGCCTTTTCTGAAATTTTCAAGTGAATTACTGAAAATTCCAGATAATTATGAATTATGAATCAAAAATACCTATGCTGTGTTGCACGATGAATGGGTCTTTAATGATGTACTAAAATGTAGTTGCTGCTTAGTGAATTCGCTGGCCATAAAAAGACTGGCATTATATTTATAGATTGGAATTGCCTCACATAAATATTTTAAAATAAAATAAAAAAATCTTTTTTAAAAAAGCTTGTTTATAATAATTCAGCTCCTGCCTTAATTTTATGTGTGCTTCTGTCTCTATTTTGCGCACTGTAAAACCTTTAAAATGTTAGTTAAAAAATGTGCCTTTCCTTTTCTTACTCTGTGAATTCCTCAGTGTAATTGGCTGATGAGGTGCTGGTTGCCAGGGATCTCTTGAACTAAAGCTTGACAGCAACCAATGTGGGAAAAGGAGAAATCTGAACTACACTGGCTACAGAGTCTAGACCATTACTGGAATAGGTTAGTGGGTATATTTTTATCCAATTATCCATTTTTGGGATATAGGTTTTGCTGGCAAGGGAATCATTTATTGCTCATCTCTAGTTATTCCTGAGCAAAGTGGTTTGCTAGGCCACTTCAGAGGAGTTTTAGCAGTCAGCCACATTGTTGTGGGTATGGAGTCACGTACAGGTCAGGACTGAACATTTAATCCCTAAAACCTTGACAAAGTACAATAGTGGTTCTTTGCTCATCATTGCAGTTACTCATGAGAATTAGTGCAAGAGTTCATCACAAAAAATCTTGTTTTATTCCTATTGACTTCTGCAGGTTTGAACTTCTATATTTCAATTTATCTGTGTTGTCCAACAATACTTACTAGATTGCGTAGTGTGTAGTGTTGTGCCAATGTATCGAAAAATTACGGTATGACATTGAGCAAATATTGAGCTACAAACGAATGCAAGTAGCAATTTGTTTTTCCAATTTCCAGCAATACAGGAGCTCAAGTACAGCAAGGAGAAGCTGTACATGTGTCCTTTCACAAGCCAAAGAAAATCTGTTATAGAGAGCTCAGGAATTATGTCTGGAGTTAGTGCAATCCAGTGATTAGTCATCTACTGTAGTCAGCCATCCAAAATACACTGCAAAGAATATTGAAACAACTGCATTTTGGAAGTTAGTGCCTCTGCAAAGGTAAGGGAGCAAGGCTGGGGAGAGACTGAGTCTTGAAACGTTGTTGCCTGGGGACTTTTTCTCTTTGTGTACTTGCATATTTATATAAATAAAAAAGGAGCACACTGAGAGAAAATGGAATGAAGCAAGGGATTTTTTTGTTTAAAATAACAAGTCCGTGTTTTGCAAATTTTGTTCTAGTCGAGAAGTAACTGGAAACAAATCAATTCACTTGAAGAAAGTTGGAGTGGTACTAATAATAATATGGGCTACCTGCTATTGCTTCCAAACTGGCCTTCACTTAGTCCAGTCAGACTTTCTTCCTCAGATCTCTTGGGCCTTCATTTATAATCTATCACAATGGAAGAATACAATCTTATTCCAATCGAGGAATTCAGAACTATCACAAAGTCCCCAAGCAAATATATTAAAACAAAATTCTTCAAGAACAAACCTGATAAAATAGAATCATCTGATCCCCTGCTCGTATTTCTTTTATGTCTGCTGGAACAACTTGATCTGCTTTTCCTTCCAGTGCTCCATTGACATGTTGCATTGGGAATGATGACAGTTTATGAATCTCAACCTGAAAAATCTGCTCAAATTTCCCATTAATTACTCACTGAAGGACTGGAATTTGGATATCACAGTCTGAAGTACTCATGCCAAAATCAGGAGAGGAGACACACACTGGATATATGACTCTTGATGGGTCATGGGTTCTATGCATAAACATACTATATGGGCCAGTCATCCCTCTGGAGAGGCAATGTGTTTCTGTCAGTAAGAAACTTTGGGGAATTATCTAGAAGTAGCAGTAGAAAGAATGGGGTTGGAGGTAACAATGACAACGTTTTGGGACAGAATTTCCTCTTTAAGCTAAGCTGCATCTGACAGACATATTTTTATTTGCATGAATAAATTGTGTGGCAATGCTTTAATCAACATTGCAATTATTTCTGGTTTATTTTCCAGAAATTTGACCAGGCATTTCCAGTTGTTAGCCACAGGATGACTTCATTCCTGTTGCCAAACTCTGATGCTGGTCCAACTGACAGCCTCTCCATCACTGGATTCACCATTAATGCCACTGGAGGAGCACTGAGGTGTTGAGGAGACGAGCAAGATGCCCTTCATACTTGATCTCTCAGCTGTACACCAGTAAAGTTGATGTATGAACTGCAGCATGTTTGCTGAAAGAGGTGATTGACTGTGAAAAAGGTTAAGTGAACTATTTTACTTTAACATATTAGCAAATAAAACATTAAGATTATGTGCTTAAAATAAATTAAATTTATTTTAGTTTACCTTTTAATAAATTTTTTTAAATTAGTTAAATCTCTTTGAATAGAAGGATTTAAAAATTGTTCCAAAAACCTTTGGCAGAGTTGAATTCTGGGGCTAGGACTCAGGGTCCAACTATTAGAAATATGGAGCTCATTCCACCTCCCGGGAGTCCTCTCATCTAGAGAGGGTCACCTCAGCCAGACCTGCATACCTGAGAAGGTTAAGGTTGATGGACAGCCCACGGAGGTGGTGCGTTTAGACAACCTGGAGGAGGATCTCCAGCCTAACAGGCAGGAGTACCATGCAATCCAGTGGTGATGCAGTTGTCTGTATTTTTAAAGGGTTTTATTTCTTCTCATCACTGACGAAACATTTTCAATCAAGAAGACAATTGCTTGTTATTCTATTGCCTTTCTTGGTCCATTGCGGATTTGTTGACATTGGTGATGCCTGCAGATTGTATGTTACTTCTGTAGAAATGCATGGCCTACCTTTACCTTGAGTTGTTACAAAGATAATGAATGAACCATTCACAGAGCTAAGTGCCAACCTATGTCCTACCGCACTGGGATATGCCAGTGGATTCTGCCATTTATATTTGATTTGTTTAACTGCTGTAACATATTTGGCTGGGGTTCCCTTCAGCTGTTGGTTTGGTGTTGAGGAGAAGGATCTCCATTCACCTGTCTTCCCACTTGAAGCTTGGGGTACAGTTGGATAATGGTTAACGAGATTTGTGTTCCAGGAGCATAAGATAAGCTTGACTCTAAGCATGCTGTTTGAAAATATAATTTTGTTTTAAAATGAGAAAATTAAAATTTACCCCAAAAATTACCACAATGCTTCAAAATCTGAGCTGGTTTACCAATGATATTTACAGAAAGAATCATGTTTACTCATTCTGGCCTACATGTGACTCCTGTTCCAAACCAATTAACTGCTCTCTAAAGTGACCAGAAAAGGCACTCTGTTGGACCAAGTTCTTCAAACAGACTTACCACCAATTTGACAAGACAACTCAGGATGAGGGTTAATTGTCAACCTGGCCACTGGGCCCTTCCACCCTAACAATGAATCATAAAAATAATGCATATAATGATCTAATATTAACTGACAGAAACAACCCCTGTGCTTTTTTTGTTGAGCTGCCTTTTTACTAAGAAGGCAGATTAACTTTACAGCCTCAAAAACCACAACTCTTTAGACTGGCACTGCTGGCAAGCAGGGAAGTTAACTTGCAGAGCTGAATTATAAAATGCATCTGACCCCAGTGTCAAGCATGTATTGGAAGTTTGGAAGCAAAACTAGGGTAAGGAAAATTAATCGGATTGTGTGTGTGCACGTGTGTGTGTGCTTGTCTGCTTATGTGTGTATGTGAGTGTGTGTACATGCATGTGTGTGTGCAGGTGTGTATGCATGTTTGCATGTGTATGTGCATATGTGTGTGTGTGTGTGTGTGTGTGTGTGTGTGTGTGTGTGTGTGTGTCTGTGTGAGCATATTAATGTGCAGGTGTGCAGTAACAGCAAAGCTTCCCAGCTTATTAATTTTTCTAAAGAGAGCACACCTCATGAAATACTTCACTGCAGAAGAGGTTCAAGGAACAAATCATGGTCAGGATATTACTTAGTCTCAACAATTGTAACTGTAGCTTAGTTTGTACTGCCTGTGCTTCTGGGTGAGAAGGTTCAAGAGCACTAAAGTCTTGGTTATCAAATGAGCTGCTAAACAAAGGCTCCACCTGCTCCCCCAGGTGGATATAAGAGAAGGTTTCCTATGACTATTTGGAACCAGCGATTACACTTCAAAACTAGTTGCTGCAGAGCATTGTGGGACCTTCTGAAAGGAAAGTGAACAGCTCTATTCGTACAAATCCATCCCTTGAAAAATGATCACAAATGATCACCTTTTCTCTCCAACAGCCCACTGACTGAATAACNNNACAATTCATGAACAATTATCTTTGGAAAGAAAGACATTGCATTTTTAAAGCACTTCTCACAATTTCAGAAGCTCGCAAAGTGCCTTCCAACCAATGAAGTACTTTTGGAAGCATAATCACTGCTGTAATATGGAAAATACAGCAGCCAAATTCCCTTCTGCAAGGGCCCCCAAACAGAAGGGGATATTGTTTTTTAGTGACGTTGGTTAAGTGATAAAATATGGCTTGGGCTCAGGGAAGAACTGGTGGGAGTTCCTCTGACTTTCAATGTAAAGCAGCATGGAATCTTCTGTGTCTAACTGAAATGGTACGTGAGGATTCACTTATTGTCTCATTCTAAAGATAGCTCTT
Source organism: Rhina ancylostomus (assembly GCA_030265395.1). Lineage (NCBI taxonomy): Eukaryota > Metazoa > Chordata > Chondrichthyes > Rhinopristiformes > Rhinidae > Rhina > Rhina ancylostomus. The sequence continues at coordinate 20,040,601 of JARFYF010000056.1, forward strand.
CCATCAGTGATGCACACTCTAAATACCACATAAGTGTCAACTTAGGCTTTGAACTCAGTCCAAACATAGACTAAGTTACCTCCACGCTATTAAACTCATATTTCAAGCCAGAGGAGGTTGTTGGAGTTGTAAAGGATCATAAAAATAAAGATTGCAGTCATGAGAGCCATCATTATTTATTTATTTATTCACAGGATGTAGAAGTTGCTGGTATTTATTGTCTGGTATTTATTGTATTTAAATACAATGCTGGTATTTATTGTCTATCCCTATTCGTTGATGAACTGAGGAGGTAATTGAGAACTAATCACACTGGTGGACGTGTAAGCCAGAGTGGGTATGGGTGGCAGACTTCCTTCTCTGAAGGACATGGGTGAACCAGATGGACTTTCATTATAGTCCAGCCCTTTTGTGGTTAATGTCGCTGGGACCTGTTTTTTAGAATTCCAGATTCACTTAAATACTTGGATTTAAATTCCTCATGGTGGGATTTAGAGTCATGTCTCTGAATGAATGCTCGCTCTGCAACTTAACTATTTCACCGCCATTTCCAGATTGTGGGTGGATGCAGGTAGGATGCTGGTGTGATTGGCCTCATCACTTTGATCCCTCCATGTTAAGGAAAAGGGTTGCAACACAGCTGGCACCAATGGAAAGCAACTGGAGGGGAAAAACACAGTTTGTGAAGGCACTGGTGTCCAGCTCAGAGAGACAAGTGGCCAAATGCCAAGTACACTTTGATGAAGGCAGCACAAGGAAAGGTATAGTTTGCTTTAGCTTTCGGTATAAGTCGGAGTATTTGGCTGTCAATGTTGAACTTGTATAGTGTGGGCACCATATATATTGAACTTGGTCTAATTTGGCCACCAGTGGACATGTACAAATTTGCACTGTGCATTTTGCTGGTTGGTATATTAGTATGTGTGTTTTACCTGTTGAGGATATGCACTGTAGGTATCTCCAAACAGCAGTTAGGCTGCAATGTTGACTAAAGGCCAGCATGTTAAACGAGAGCTCAAAAGCTAGCTAACAGCTTCCCACATTCACCAAGGAATCTCTACCAGGATTAGTCATCGATTATCAGTTATTTTCAGGTTGATTGATTTCAACTGGCCATTTCTATGATTGCACAAAGGGCCGGTACATTCCCAAGTTCTTTATTGCTGCCCAGGAGTGGCGTGGCAGGTGCTGCAGGACTCTGTCAAGGTTCCTGTATAAACTATTTACTCCCAGATCAGTGGACATTCCCCTTGCAGTACAGCATGCCCTGGAGTATGAGCAGAGGTGTAGCAGAGCAGGTCAAGCTGATAGAAGAGGGAGGAGTTGGAAGAGGAGACGGGCCCTTGGCAGTGGACAGTTCTACTTGAACCTTATTTTGCTAAGAGTGTCAAGCCTTGTGCTTCAACCACAACTCAAAGCTCAAATCACTTTGTCGGAAGTGGTCAAGGCTGCAGTGCATCTGCTCAAAGCATATCCTAAGCTGTAGGAACATACCATCCGCTGTTGCATAGAGAGATGTCTGACGTGCTCCAAGAGAACCAGGTGGTCTTTATGTTCTCTTGCCTGACATCAGCAGGTGAAGTGAGCAAGGACTGCAACTTCTCCAGATTGCAGGCTGACGGTGACTAACCTCAAGTCACCTTCATGGCCACCACATGTCAGTTTGGAGATGAAAGCAACTGGGGAGCATGCCACTCCTCCACTGGGTACCTGGTTGTGTGCCGGTACAGATTACTGGTCACAACACCTTTATCCTACAGTGATGATTTTGCCAGCTTTCTTTGAACAGCCAAAACAAACCATTGGCTGACTGCATGACAAGGGCTATTGGCTGTTGATACACCAGCATGTAACCCAGGCATGAACAATGTGCATGCACCATCTCCATGAATCTGGTGAAATATTGTGCCCCAAATCCTTCCTCCAGAACAATCTGACAGCTGATTAAAAAGAATTCTAATAGTTTTCAAATGTCTCTGATGATCAGATTTAAATAATTTAATTTAGGAAATAAAATGAATAGATTTGATTAAAAACTAATTAACACACTTAAAATTGACTAAAGAAACCATAAAAATAAAGTATTTGTCTGCCTTTACCTTTTCCCATGGGGTTGGGAACCCTATTTGTGATTGGGTTCTTGTTTCTATGCCAGCCTCCCTGTGGATAAGCTGAGGGTCAGATACAAAGTGTATCTGCATCCCTGCTCCAGTGAGTCACTGTTCCAGTGATGAACTCAGTGGTGAGAACAGTGGCAGAGTGGACAGTCACACAGGCCAGCATTTGACCTTCAGTATGCCTTGGACTTTTGTATTTGCTCATGAGTAAATTGAAATCAGAGACTTTCTGAACCACTGTTAGCTGGAGGTTCCCTCAGTAACTGCAGCCAATCAGCCAGAATGAGGTGGCCTAAACCTTTTTTTTTAATCAGGACGTACTTCCAAATGTTAATGGCTAGTTCCAGTTTCACATGTAGTTTCAGTAGAAGACCTAAGTATTTTGGTCCCAGGTTGTTTATTATGTTCAATGATAAGCAGCTTAGCAATCGTGACGTTAAGACTGAAAGCAAAGACAACAGGAAAACATGTGACCTTCTATTACTCCTTGTTCAATGCGAAAATAAAACCAAATGCTGGCCACTAAAGGGTTAGGTACTACTTTGAAATGTAGCAATTACACAAATATGATACCTTAGCTTTGATGGAAAATCAGCTTGGAGTTCCGTTCAGTGGAAATCTTGAGCTTGTTTCTCTCTGTCGAGTTCATCAATTATGAAAACAAATTCTGAAGCTTGGGTCAACATCCAGTCTGTTCCTGCTTTCATTTTTCAGTTGAATTAAGGCAGAGACTCTGGTTATGTAGAAGCGAGCTATTCTACAGAAGGTAAAATGATTCTAACAGCATGACTTGCAAATAACCCCCAGTCGCACCATAGCGAGGCAGGGAAAGTCCATTTCGGTGCAATTTCTTCGCATTCTACCATCGCAAGAATAAGCCGAGATTCTTTCTCGCTGGTAGGGTCTCAGGTCTTCCAATGCGATCTCAAAAAAACCTTTGTCTGTTCTCTGTTCATGTTGCTAAAGCAGGAAAGTATTTGAAGAAGCTTTTGCATAGTTTAGTCAAAACCTTATCTATTGCTTTCTTCAGTGTTTCTTAGCTAGTTCAGTCTTTCCATTTTCCTTTGTTTCTGGGAACATGTTATGAAACATGTCCATTCTATCAGGTGTGTGTCCAGAGGGAAATACATTTCCTTGAATACAGCAATTATGTTGATTACACAAAATATTTGTACCCTCTTCTCTGCAAAAGTAGTCTTAATGCATTCATCTGATCATAAATATCTGCCAGATATGCAACGGAAGCAAGTCATGTGTGAAACAGTTTTTTTCAAAATAAAATCTGCCAACCCACTTTAAAGTTTGGGCAATGATCCAACATTTTTCCACACAACAGCCAATGAACCTCGACATGGTAAAGCAGATGTATGTGCACACTGTCCATTTATGTCAAAAATTCAATATCATTTTAAATTCTTAATATTTTTGTTTGAAGTAATACACAATTTTGACAAGAGCTTTCAGAGTTTTGCAAAGCTCTGGTACAATGCATTTCACCGATAATGCCACTGATAAAGAAAGCATTGATACATGCAAAAGGATTTTTTCAACAACTCCTGCAAGTTTTTGGAGCGATCCCATCAGTTGTAACTGATCTGAGATACTTAGACCAGTTTAAACTCACTGCCTGTAAGTAATTGTCCAGCGCAACAATTATATCTTCCGCTTCAGTGGTTAAACTTGTACCAGAAAGGTAATGTTGAAAATCTCATTCCCATGAACTAGCCTGATAAGCAAATTTGACATCCAATTGTAAAGCAAAATACTTGCTTACTGAAAGACTAGTGGATGTATGCCTTTGTTCTTGTTCGGTGATACTGCATTTCCTTTTCTGTATTGAACCATTGTTGAAGGAATTTTTTTCTAGCTATGTCTCCCAAGAATTCAATGAGCAACAACAATGCGAGGTGAAATGATCTCTGCTGGCAGGGTGCAAGGTTTTCTACACTTTGGTGATCAATGAGGTAAGAAGCAGACATTTATTACTCTTGGATGGTTGAATTATTTGGAACGATGTGGTTCTGGAGAGAAATACACCTTCTTGAATGCAACAATTTTGTTGGTTTGCTCAAAATATTTGTACCCTCTTTCCTGCAAAGATAGATTTAAAACATTCAGCAAACATCTGTCAGATATGCAATGGAAGCAAGTCATGTGTGAAGCTGTTCTTTCCAAAATTATAATGCTCACAATTCTTTGCCTTTCTGTTTAAAAATAGCAAGAGGCTTTGCTTGAAAACTGCCACTTCCCCAATAGCTTCAACTCTTTGATGATTTTAGCCTTCATCTGTCAACAGTTTACTGTTTTAACCCCCCATAAATTGAAACCCAAATTTTAACTAAGCAGATTGTACCTACAATGCTTCTCTTCTCAATTTCTGATGAATTCCTGGTATCACTGGCGCAAACAGTTTCAATATATGAACTCAACAATTTGTCAGTTTCACTGACAGATGTATTGACAAATATCGTGATTAGCAACTGGCTCTCCCCTGCCAGTTCTCCAGAACGCCCACACTATTCTTCTAACCCTTGCCACCTTTTATTTAACCACAAAAATATAGTTTATGATTGGCTAATTGGTGACATATGCACATTTAAATAACTTCATCAGTCTGCACAGCAGTGATATCAAGTCTGCTTGTAATAAACAGGATTGTGCTTTTTTTTTAAAGTCACTTCAATACTTCCAGAATGCAGGCTTTGTTTTTAGCACTTATTTTTCTCAGAGGTTGCACATTAGGTCATTTTTTCTCAACACAGTGATTTACTTTCCCAGATTTGTCTTGTTTGACAGATTCCTTGCCAGAGTCAGGGCTCTTGGTGATGTGATTGCCCACACAACACATGATGGACAGAGGGGCAGAGCTCCCACATCGCCAGTAGCTCACAGTAGGACCTGGGAAGCCATCTGAGATTTAGACAGCTAAGAAGGATGACACAGTTTGGAGAATGGTGAAACCCCTCTTTGATTCCCCGATGCACTGGTGTGAAGCAATCAAGGCAAACACTAAACATCCATGGTCCCGTTGTGGCCTCCTCTACAACAATGAGACCGGACACAAACTGGGTGACCGCTCCACCAAGCACCTTCACTCTATCCGCAGTGGCTGTCTGGATCTCCTGGTTGTCAGCCATTTTAATTCCCCTTCCCAGTCCCCCACCAACATGGCCTCCCCTACTACTCCCCTCTGCCCTTCTCCCCTCCCTCCCTTAACTCCATGCTCCACCTTCCTCTCCTATCAGGTTCCATTGTCTTCAGCCCTTTGTCACTTAGAACATTACAGCACAGTACAAGCCCTTCGGCACATAATCCTGTTCTGACATTTTATCCTGCTCTAAGATCTATCTAACCCTTCCCTCCCACATAGCCCTCCATTTTTCTATCATTCACGTGTCT
>JARFYF010000056.1:20127180-20137308 GCA_030265395.1 Rhina ancylostomus
GAAACAAATAATAGCAATAAAACTCTATAGACCTCCCAACAACTGCAAAATCCATCGAATTAGCATCTGGTGACCTGTGCTTAACTTGTACAGACTAGGTAAGCAAAGGCTCAATATACTCATGCTCACAGAATGATATCTTTCAATGTCTCAGAAGCCTCCATTACAATTCCTGAATACATTCTGTCCCAACAACAGTACAGACCCACCAAACCTCTCCAGTCCAGTAACTTAATGATTTAACCACGATACCACTGACTCATGAGGTCACAGACTGTGGTCGAACTTAGTCCTGCTGCTGAATGACTTTTTATTGCTCAGTTTTGAAATGTTAGGTCTGTTGTGAATCTATACCATTTAGCATGTTGGTCATACCACATAGTGAGGAGGATTCCTTCTGGTAGTCCTCAAAAAATATCATCGCATATATATTTTATTGACATGACATATTCTTTGCTCAATACATGATTATAACCATATTTTTATATAGGCTTGAGTACTAAGCATTATTTTCAAAATACTTGCTCTTTCGAGGATATTACTGATTTGTAGGGAATGATATTGGTCAAGTGGTAAGGTAAGCTAGTATGATATATTTCACAATGCCAATACTGATCAAGTTCATCCCTATAATTTTCATGGAAAAAAAAGGGAAGCATAGGTAAGGTTTAGGAAGCTGAAATCAGGCAGTGCCTTTGAAGAATGTAAAGGAAGCAGGAGACAACTTAAACGGGGAATCAGGAGGGCGAAAGGGGCATGAAATGTCCTTGGTGCTTAGGATTAAAGAGAATGCCAAGGCATTTTATACAAAGATTTAAAAAATCATAAGTGTAACGGGGGAGAGGACAAAGGAGGGAATTTATGTCTGGAGCCAGGGGAAATGAGCAAAGTATTCAACCAGGACTTTGCATCGATATTCATGAAGGGGAAGGAGATGGAAGATGGTGAGATGGGGGCCAGGTGTCCTGATATTCCAGAAGGAGGAGGTGTCTACACTCTTGTAGAGCATTAATGTGGATATCTCCCCAGGGCCTGATCGGATGTATTCCAGGTTATTGTGTTGAGGGACAGTGAATATTGTACACGTGGACTTTAATAAAGCTTTCATCGAGTTCCCTCATGATAGGCTAATCCAGGAGATTAAAACACATGGGATTCATCAGCAATATGCTAGCTTCATATTGCTGATATGAATCTAACAATTCATTGCTGGATTGGATTCAAAATTGGCTTGCAACAGAAGACAGAGTATAATGGTGAGGATTCTGACTGGATCCCTGTGACCTGGGGTATTCCACAAGGATAGCACTGGGAGCTTGGTTGTTTGTGATATATAGAAATTATTTTTACTAAAAATGTGGGTGGGATGATCAGTAAGTTTGCAGACAACACAAAAATAAGTGGAGTTTTGAACAATGGGAAAGGTTGGCAAAAACTCAGCAGGATACAGACCAGTTGGAAGTGCAGGCAGAGAAATGACAGATGGAGTTTAATCTGGACAAGTGTAAGGTGTTGCACTTTTGGAGGTCAAATGCAAGAGGAAAGTATACAGCAAATGGCAGAACCCCTAGAAGCATTGATGAACAGAGGGATATTGGGGTGCAAGTCCCTGAAAATGGCAACACAAGTAGATAGGGTAGCAAAGAAGGCATATTTACCTTCATTGGTCAGGGTGTCGAGTAAAGAAATTGGGAAGTCATGTTCTGTCTATATAAAACTTTGGTGGGGCCAAATTTGGAGTATTGTGTGCAGTTCTGGTCACCGCTTAACAGGGAGAATGTGGAGGCTTCAGAGAGGGTTCAGAAGTGGTTCACCAAGATGTTGCCTGGATTAGAGGGTATTAGCTAGAAGGAAAAGGTGGACAAACCTGGATTGTTTTCTCTGGAGCATTGGAGGCTGTGGAGCGACCAGATCAAAGTATATAAAATTATGAGTGGCACAGACGGAGTAGGTAGTCAAAGTCTTTTTCCCAGGATGGAAATGTCAAATACTAGAGGGCAGAGCTTTTAGGTGAGAGGGGGAGAGTTTAAAGGAGATTTACATGGCAAGATTTTTACCAAGTGTGTGGTAGGTGCCTGGAACACACTGCCAGGGAAAGTGATGGAAGCCGATACGAATAAGGAGGGGCATTTAGACAGGCACACGAACAGGCAGGAATGCAGGGATATGGACATGTGCAGGCAGTTGTGCTGTTCAAATTGGCATCGTGTCAGCACAGACATCGTGGGGTGAAGAGTCCGTTCATGTGCAGCACTGTTCTAAAATGAATGAGTTTCAGAGGGAATCCCCACGCTGTCTGCTGTCTGCTGTCTGCATTGTAACAGTCATCTGATTATTTCCATTTTGTTTTACCAGGCCCTGGCTGCCTTACTGACCTACAAACTGGTTGATAACAGAACAGGAAGTAGTGATTTGGCCCATAAGGTACATGCCAGTTCCAGACAGAGCAAATCCATCAGTCCCATTTCCTCTTTACACAGCTCTGCAAATCTCCCTTCCTCACATGCCCAACATTGATTCTTTTGCTCCTTATCCATGCGCAGGGGTAAGTTACAGTAGCCAGTTAACTTAATACCACATCTATGAGCTGTGGATGGAAACCAGAGCACCTCATGGAAACCCACACAGTCACAGGATGATTGTGCAAACTTCACATAGAGGTCAGGATCGAAACCAGGTCCGTAGAGGTGTGAGGTAGCAGCATTAAGTTCTGCATTACCATGCCAACCTTCCCACCATTGCATTGCCTGCTCTGAGCCTCCTGCCCTTGACTGTCCTGCTCTTTGGTGCCTTGCCCTCTCCTGATCTACTCTGTATTGCAGTGCCTTGCCCTCACTGCCCTTTTCCCTGCTGCTCTGCCCTCTGTTGACCTGTCTTTCATTGCACCAACTAGCTCTCTGCTGCCCTGTCCATGCTGCCTTCCTGCATCTGCTGCCCTGGACCCTGCTTCCCTACTTGTGCACTGCTCTACCCAACTTAAGCAGTGCAGAAGCCTGCCCTGTGTCTTGCCCATGTGCTGGAAGCTGGACTCCCAGTGAAACAGTGCAACTTAGGGCCTTGCTAGATGAAGCTGCTTGTCAAGGATGGAGATGACCAGCAACTTCAAGGCAGTGGAAAATCTGCCCCCTTGTGTTTTACATTAATGCAAAAGGTTAATTTGTGTCAGATACAGTTCACGTGGGAAATTCTATGATCATTTTGCTGCAGGTTTGTGGTGATTTTAGGAAAATGTATACCCGTAACATTTACCTCACTTTGCCGAATACTAATAGTCAAAATAAGTACTCTCAGCCCTTTACTTTGAATGAGTTTGCAGCAGTAAACTCCACTTTATATAGTTGTTTGTACCCTTCTTGGCACAAGAACATGGGAGCTTTTGTTCTTTTCAAGCTACAGCACAGCTGCAACACAGTTTTGTGGCCCAACTATTGAAGTCTAGGAAGGACTGCTTTTCCGATTAGTTATGCATCTTCCCCCTAAGGAAGCCTCTTCTAAAGATCTTGGACTCTCTCCCATTGTTGTAAATTCATCAAGCCTTAAGAACAATGTAGAAAAATTACCCGCGGCAGGTACATATTGTTCGTGGATAGGAAACCTTTCCTGAAGCTCATGTTTGATTTACTGTGAAAACAATTATGAAATTCAGTGATTGTTTCACTTCTGCATGGAGTATTACATTGACATCAGATACTGGAATCTGCGGACTACAGGACACCATATTATCACATCTATACATGTTTTACAGTCAGTGACAAAAATATGGTGCTTGGCATTGACATCAAAGGAAGCTTCCCACAAAGATCTATTGATCTGTGTTACATGGATTTCATCTTTTTGGATAATAATGTCATGAGAACTTCCAGGAATGATGATGTCATCAAGCAGGCTGGATAGCCAATCCCATTGAAGAATTCTCTCCAACTGCAAAACTGGAAATGCAAAGTATAGAGAACAATCTCAACAGTATACTGAGAGAAACATAAAGATATGGATTAAAATATAAGCTAAAATATCATAAAAGTTTAAAAAAAGTAACTTTAATTATTTCAAGAATAATGGAATTTTGAAATAATTATCGGGAAGGAATTGGATTCCTCACAGCAAGAATGAGAGTGTTCAGCAGTTATGTCTAAGTGTCCCATATAAAATTCATTCACAAGGCTTAAAATGTTCATGAGCTTTTGCACTGTATTGTGTAAAAGGTTGAAGTTTCTCTCATATTAGCAATTTCCAAAAGATTTCTGTTTCCGTTTGTATTTCTTCAACAGAGCATCTACTAGAGGAGTCTGGTATTTTTCACTGCAGTTTGGGAGGGAGGTGTGGGGTGGGGTTAATGTGGGTGTGAAATGGGAGGTGTGGAAGTGGCCCGCTGTTGTACCTCCCGCTGGACTATTTAACACAAGAGAGAAGGAGTAGGCCACTTGGCCCCATCATTCAACATAATCTATGCTGGTCTCAACTCCTCTTCTGTGCTTGTTTCTCTCCCTCCTCCCAATCTATCAAATATTTGTGCATCTCCACTTTGTGTATATGTAATGATTTAGCCTCCACCATCCTCAAGACAGAGAATTTCAGAGATTCACTACCCTCAGAAGACATTTCTACACACCTCAGTTTTAAATGATTGGTCCCTTGTTTTGCAGCTATGCCTGCTTGTTTGTGACTCTCCCACTAGTGAAAAGAACGTAGCATCTGCCCTGTCAAGCCCCCTTAGGATCATTTATGTTTGAGAAAGATAGCCCCTTATAACCGATTGATTTTTCATGTGTTATTTGTTCTCATATTTCATAAATGGCATATAAGGAGCTTATTTGGTCCATTGAGTTGCTGCCAGCTCTTGGAGCAAACCCATTTCCCCTTCTTATTTCCCTGTACTGCGTTCTTTACAATGGCCAATTAATCTGAGCAGCTGGGGGAAAAATGCACACAATCACAGGAAAAGAGTGCAAATTCCACAAAGACAGCATTAGAGGTCAAGATTGAACCCCATCACTGGAGGTTGAGGCACCAGTGTATCATTCTAATGGCTTTTGTTGAAGTAAATCAAGCAGGGGAGTATAACGATTGTAGGTTTAATATTACCTGTCTCACAGCACCAACAAAGGTAATATAAACCCTAATATGTATAATAAGGCTGTGCCATAAAAGATAAGGAACGAAGTTTGAGATCCATTTTGTAGTAGGTTAGTTGATAATCTAAGCAATGCATAATTTTGGTTTCAGAATAGAACCTGGTATTGAAGGGAGAGCAAGAGGCAATTCACCATGGTCATTTGGTGATTTCTGTTGGAAAATCTGAACCTGTGGAGTTTGGGTATGTGTAGGGTTGGGCTTGACTGCCATATAGCATGGTGATGCTCATTATCTAGTCTTTAACTTTTGGAATGGCCATTTCTTGTCAGCACTTAGAGTTCTGCACCCTCAGGAGAGAGACAGGAAAGGAAAAAAAATCTAGAGCCCTTCAACCTAACTACAAATTAATGGACATTGGTCACAGCTGTGAACATAATCCCAGTTTTATGACATAACAGAATGGCTCATTGATTTGTTAGAGAGAAAGGGAGAGCAACAGAGTGACCCAGTGATTGGTGATGGAGAGAACCAGTAACGCTGCATGAGTAAGAAATCCATTGACAGGGTACTGGAGAGACTCCTGGGACAGGAAGTAGAGAGATCCAGCGGTGTAATTTTTCCACAACGATGGGGTGACAGTAATAGGAAGACATTAATAAACTTGAATGAACGTATAATTCATAAAAGAATTTCAATATAAGTAACCATGATACATTTAGATATGAAGAACATGAAGGCCACATACTTCTTTGAAAACTAATGTCTACATGAGGTATAACAGCAACTTTCATTAACATAGAGCCGTCAATATGATTAAAAATCTCCCAAAGCGCTTCACAGGAGCTTCTTCAAATTAAATTTGACTGAAGCAGATAAGATGATCTAAGAACATGGGATGAAAAATTCAGTAAAAAAAAGATAGGTGTTAGGATGCATTGTAGAGATATGGAGATGGAGGACCTTGGGGCTTTGACAGCTGGGGGTACAGGTACATTTAGCAGTGAGTAAATTAGGGGATGCTCAGGAGATTGGAATTGGAAAAGTACAGAGACCCTAGAGTTGTAGGGCTGGAAGTGAATACAAGATAGGGAGGTGCAAGGGCATGGGGAGATTTATAAATATGGTGAGAATTTTAAAATTGAGCCATTGCTTAACTGGGATTCATTGTCATCTTCTTCATAGGCAGTAAATTGGGATGGAGATTGGCCTGGTGCTACTTTGGTTTCGTGGTGACTGAGGCTAATGTGGGAACTGTAGGCTCTTACACAGATCACAAGACAAAGGAGCAGAAGTAAGCCATTCGGCCCATTGAGACTGCTCTATGAGCTAAACTAAACTATTCCTATCTAGCCCCAATTTCCAGCCTTTTCCTAATATCCCTTGATACCTTGACTAATTAGGTACCTATTAATCTCCTCCTTAAACACCCCGAATGATCGGGCCTCCACGGCTGTATGTGGCAAAGAATTCCATAAATCCACGACCCTCTGGCTAAAGAAATTTCTCTTCATTTCTGTTCTAAACGGGTACCCTCTAATCCTAAGACTGTGCCCTCTAGTCTTGGACTCACCCACCAAGGGAAACAGCTTAGCCATATCTACTCTGTCCAGTACTTTCAACATTCAAAATGTTTCTGTGAGGTCCCCTCTTATTTTTCTGTACTCCAGTGAGTACAGTCCAAGAGCCGACAAATACTCATCATATGTAAGCCCTTTCATTCTGGGAATCATCCTTGTAAATCTTCTCTGAACCGTCTCCAACATCAGTACATCCTTCCTAAAATAGGGGAACCAAAACTGCACACAGTATTCCAAATGAGATCTCACCAGTGCCCTGTAGAGGGTCACCAACACATCCTTACTTTTATACATTATACCTCTCGAAACGAATGCCAACGTAGCATTCGCTTTTTTTTAAACTGCCGAGCCAACCTGGTGGTTAACCTCCACCATCACCATCCATCATCATGAAGTGCTTTGAGAGGTTGGTCATGGCACGCATCAGCTCTAGCCTACCAAACAACCTGGACCCATTGCAATTCTCCTATTGGTGAAACAGGTCTATAGTGGATGCCATCTCCCTGGACCTATACTCAGCTCTGGAGCATCTGGACAGTAAAGACACATACATTAGACTTTTGTTTATTGATTACAGCTCTGCCTTCAATACAATAATTCCAAGCAAGCTTGTCACCAAACTCCGAGACCTAGGACTCAACACCTCCCTCTGTACTGGATCCTTGACTTTCTAACAAACAGACTGCACTCAGCGAGGATAGGCAACAATACCTCTGTCATGATTATTCTCAACACTGGTGCCCCACAAGGCTGTGTCCTCAGCCCTCTACTCTACTCCCTATACACTTATGACTGTGTGGCCAGTCTGCTCTAACTCCATCTACAAATTTGCAGATGTCGTGTCACAGAATAAGTGTCACTGCTACAGAGAAAGTGCAATGCAGGTAGACAATAAGGTGCAAGGTCATAACGAGGTAGATTGTGACATTAGGAGGGCCGGATCTCAAATAATGATGAGTCAGACTACAGGAAGGAAAGAGAAAGCTTAGTAACATGGTGTCATGACATAACCTTTCCCTCAATGTCAGCAAAACAAAAGAACTAGTCATTGACTTCAGAAAGGGGGCAGTGCACAGGTTCTTGTCTACCTCAACGGTGCTGAGGTCAAGAGGGTTGAGAACTTCAAGTTCCTACGAGTAAACATCACCAATAACCTCTCCTGGTCCAACCACGTAGATGTCACAGCCAAGAAAGCTCACCAATGGCTCTACTTTGACAGAAGGCTAAAGAGATTTGACATGTCCCCTTAGACACTCACCAATTTTTAATCGATGCACCATAGAAAGTATCCTATCAGGATGCATCATGGCTTGGTATCACAACTGCTCTGCCTGTGACCACAAGAAACTGCAGAGTGTTGTGGACACAGCTCAGCATATCACAGAAACCATTTTCCCCTCCATGGACTGTCTACACTTCTCGCTACCTCGGTAAAGCAGCCAACATAATCAAAGATCCCATCCACCCCAGATATTCTCTTTTCTCCCCTCTCCCATCAGGCAGAAGCCTGAAAGCACATACCACCACGTTCAATGACAGCTTCTATCCCGCTGTTATAGGACTATTGAACAGTCCCCCAGTATAATATAGACTCTTAACATCACGATCTACCTCATTATTAAGGCAATCTACCTTATTGCCTACCTGCATTGAAATTTCTCTGTAGCTATGACACTTTATTCTACATTTTGTATTGTTTTACATTGTACTACTTCAGTGCACTGTGTAATGAATTGATCTGTATGAACGGTATGCAAGACAAGTTTTTCACTGTACCTCAGTACAAGTGACAATAATAAACCAATTCCATTTCCAGCCCTGTTACCCAATTTCTTTCTACTCCCTCACGTTTCAATCTGCCTATCCCCCACACACTCAACCCACTGGGTCCCCACGTCCTCCTCAATCTGCTCAGCATCCCTCCCTGGTTCCACTCATCGCCTTCCTTTCTTATCAGATTCCATTATCTTCACATCCTCTCCCCGTCTCTCTCACTATCTCCACCCTTCCATCTCCAACTAGCTGCATCTATCCTTCAAACCCTCATCACCTGGATCCACCTCTCACTTGCCAGCTCCTGTCTCACCTCTCTTCCTCACATCTTTATACTGGCTATTCACCTTCACACTCTCAGACCTGATGCAGGGTTTCAAGCCAAAGTGTTGACCATCCCTTTGCCTCCACAGGTACTGCCTGACCTGCTGAGTTCTTCCAGCAGATTGTTTTTTGCTCCAAATTCCAGCATCTACAGTCTCTTGTCTTTGTCCAACCTCTCCATGCAGCTAATACTCCTAATACTCGTCAATCCAAAACATCTTGGTGAACCTCTTCTGAAGACTCTCCAAAGCCTTCACATCCTTCCTATAAGTGTCACAACCAGAACTGCACATAATACTCCAAATGTGGGCTCGCCAACATTTTTTTTTACAGCTGCAAAATGACTTGTGAATTTTTTATACTCATTATTTCAACTGATGAAGGCAAACATGCCATGTACATTCTTCACCAATGTTTATAGGTGCACCATAGAAAACATTTAATCCGGATGCATCACAGTAAAGGCTCTGCCCAAGACCATGAGAGATTGCAGAGAGTTGTAAGTGGAGCCCAATCCATCACAGGAATCAGCCTCCCCACCACTGACTCCATCTACGCTTCCTGCTGTTTCGGGAGACCAGCCAACATAAAGACCCCTTCCACCTGGTTATTCTCTCTTCTTCCCTCTCCTGTCAGGCAGAAGATACAAAAGCTTGAAAGCACGTACCACCAAGCTCAAAGACAGCTTCTATCCTGCAGTACTCAGGGTGGACCTGTCACATGCTAAAGATGAATTCTTGATCTCCAATTTATCTCATCATGGCCCTTGAACTTTATTTATTTTCTCTACAGCTGCAACACTATATTCTGAATTCTGTTTTCTTTTTACCACCTTGATGTACTTACGTATGGCATGATCTTCCTGGATGGCATGCAAAGTTTTTCACTATCTTGGTACACGTGACAATAATAAACCAATACCAGTACTGGGATCCTGAACTTCTAATAAACCAATACCAATATAGTGAATAAGCAACAGTCCTGATTGGAAAACAAAGTAATGTCGTATATCACTGATTATAAAAAAGCATTTTCCTTCAATATAAAAACAAATTCTTTGATGACTGTCCCTGCTAGTATTTATGCAATGCAGATGGTTTGGGGAAGACCTAGAAATTATTTACACTCCATAATTATTAAAGTAGCACTGCAAAGGAATCCAAAAGACTGTATTTTAAGTAGCCCAAGATGCATTGCCAAATGCTGTCGCTTGCAACATTCAAGCCAAGATAGCAATTTAACAAATTTAATAGGCTGTTGCCGTTCTCGGCAAAAGAGAGAAAGAAGACTTGGAGTCGTTGGTGCTTGGTCAGAGCACATTTTTACTGAGAGAGTTGACAACCGTGTGCTCGTATAAATACTCGAAACTCTGCACTGGACG
>JARFYF010000056.1:20147791-20164103 GCA_030265395.1 Rhina ancylostomus
TGTTGCTATATTTGCATGGTAGATATAAACTAAGCTTATCACAGACAATTAATTTTTGTTGTTAAGTACCTTTATAAAAACCTGATAAAAGTGAACAATTGTCAATCAGCCCCTTTATCACTGAAACTTGATTATTACAGGTCTGCTGTCTCATCATTCAAATATTAATTTTTGTAGGAAATGTTTAAAAAGGGTGAAATGTTTAATTTGGATGTTTTTTCTTCTTTTGCCACTCTTTTCCTTGTGTCTTAAAACAAATCTCTTTCCTCCTCTATTTTTCCTTTCTCTTACCTGATTTGGCAGTACCCATTTTAATTTATACTTCCTTCCCTGTTCTCAAGGGGTTCATTTCTCAGTTCCTTGGCCTGTCTGGTTAAGGACGTTCTTGGTTTTCCTGCTCACTCAGGCCCCAAATGCCTGGTCTCCCTGATTGTGCTGTTATTTCCTCACGCTACCAGCCACTTGCCATGCAAAGGTTTATAAATCCAAAATAAAATATAAAGGACAAATCCAATTAACAACAGATGTTTCTTGCCAAGATATGAAAATTATAGCATGCATTTTGTCCTTTATCTAGAGGACCAAATTTTATTATTGCTGCACTTTCTCTTCTTCTTGACATAAACAGGAGTATCTATTTTACAAGGGATTAGGTGGTTTATGAGGCACAGGGAGAGGCCATTCAACCCAATTGGTCCATGCTGGCATTCTTTTCTCCACTCAATCCTCCTTCAGACTTTCCTCAGCTAAATCTATTGGCATAGCTCTGTACTCCCTTCTCATTCATATGATTGTTCAGCCTCTCCTTGGGTGTATCTGTATTCTTCATTTCAATCATTTCTGTGCTAATGAGTTCCATGTTCAGCAGCAAGTCTCCTCAGAGCAAAGGAACATAATAATGAAAACAATGCCATTCTGTCCCTGAAAAAAAATCCACACCCTATAAAATTACTAAAGACATTAATTAATTACCTAGATTATGAATATTGATTCTACAAACCCTGAAAGGTCTCTTTATTTCAGCACTTGGCCAGTGCAACTGTTACCATTGAACTAGTTTGGGATAGATTTTAACTGTAAGTGAAAGTATGTCAATAGCCCATTTGACATTTCTCCTGATTTGTATTTCCATATGTATTTAGCACTTCCATCAATTTGAATTCTCTGATGCTAGACTATTTAGTGCAAAACATAAATCTATCATTAAATGCTACTTTACATAAGGAAAACATCAGCCGATCAATACAATTGGATTACCATAATTTAAAAATCAGTTACTTTTATTACTGTCTTAAGAGTTACAAGTGTTATAAAACAATTGAATTTATTGGATGGCAGTGAGATGAACTGAGAGACATTCCATCAAAAAACTTTTTTGCTCTTAAGCACAAATCAAAATACATATTGTTTCAATGCATGTGAAGCGTAAATATCTATGGATGTTTACCAGTCAGATATGGGGATATCTTTTACACCATCCAGTAGAGTAACATACATCTTCTCAGAAAATCATAAACTTTGCATATTTAAAATTTATCATAGAATCACAGATTAATCCATTCGACTGTTTGGACCCACTGATGAATGAAGTTTTATCACTTTTCCTGCATTTGTAGGGACTCAGTTTAGATCTCGGCCTCTGCAAAATAGGAAGGTTGGCATACAACCTGCCCTGGGCTTCCTTCCTTTCTATCTAACCTGGCAGGACATGGACAAAACCCCAGCTACCTGGAGAAGCCCCGAAAGCAGATGCTCACATCTTCCAAAGTGATATACACTCTTTGCAAACGCTTCCAACTTTTGGAATTGATTTTCCAATGGTTTTATTTTTCATTTTAAATTTGTCACTGCAAGGAGATATAACATCATTATCCCATCTCCAAGGACAGCAAATGAATGCTATGAAAGCTCCATTAAAGGGGACCTTCTAACTGTCCAAAACTGCCATAGTTCTTTATTGGAGGAGATTCCTTCAGCATCGTTGCCAATATTTATCTCTCAAACAATTGTTAAAAACAGGTTGTGATAGATTTCATTCCTGGCACCAGAACTTATGTCGGGATTTCCAAGAGATATTCACATGAAATTCTCAGTATACAAAGAGCTGGCACGGACTTAGCCAGTACTGATACAGTATCTTCCGCCCTTCTGGTAGAGACTGCAGTAGCTCATCTGATTTATCAGTGGATTCCTCATGGAGTCCAATCGGGCAGCCTGAACTCTTACAGGCTTTCCAAACTTAAACCTGGCACAAACCAAGCAGCACTCTTCAAATGAATGGGAAAGCGCTGCCAGGAGAAAGGTGAGAGGAGTTATATTTCATTACTTATTTATCTTCAATAACGTTAACGTTATCTTGGCATGTGTGTTTTTATTGCAACGTGTTAAAAAAAGTCTTCTTTTGTTTTTAACTTTTTGTATTTTTTAACTGTTTCCAAGGGTTACTGAATGTTTGTGAAAGTCACAAACACTCAGTGCTCCAATAATTCTTCCAGCTTTGGCACCCCCATGCATGGGGCAAGGGGAATTGGGAGTGGGGAGATTGGGCATCACCAGCTGTCAAAACTGTTCTGTGAGTGCGGTGGATTACCTGTACCTACCCTACATTCAGCTGTGCCAAAGTGCTGGGATTCAGGCTCACACCCTGGGACGTACAGTGGGAGGAATCCGATGACTTTGTGCCAATGACAAATCAGTCATAGTCATGATATTTTGTTTGCTTGCGAGAGCTTATGATGCACAAATGGCTGTGGTATTTCCCACATTACAAGAATAACTACACATCAGAATTACCACATTGACTGCACCCTGGTTTCAGGCTTCTTTCTCTAAAGAGCAGGCCATTTTTTCCTTTTTTTCTTGATTCCGCACAATCTGGAAACAAAGACAGCTTCCAAAAATACTGCTAATACACACTCCATTTTCATCAAGTCCAGTCTCACCCAATGTTAATGATGGTCGTGAAATTAATCATTGAGCACATTATTAGAAATGTGTTCTGGAACCCTAATTATAAACAGCTAAAATAATTTGAATGACAGCTTAAACTGAAGCCATATTAAAGTCTGGAGAATGAGTTTTTGCTAAAACTGAAGTTATTGGAGTAAATTAAGTGAGGTAATGAAGAAACAGTGCAAATTCTCACAGAGCTGTGATGAAGGAAAGGCTCGAAAGTTGTGTGTTTGAACAGAGACTTAAAATTTGGATGGAGCTGCTGGTTCATGGCACACACAATTTCTTCAGAAGTGTTTGAGAAAGCTTTCCTATTGGCAAGTATTGTTTTCAGTGTCTTTCTTAAAATTCTTTTGGGCAAATTTTATGCATCTCCAATAAAAATGCAGCAGTCAACACATCTAGGAATCCTTTTAATATTTATTCATTTTAATGTGGGCATCACTGGCAAGGCCAGTATTTATTGCTCATTCCTAACTGCGACAGAACAAAGTGGCTTGCTGGGTCATTTCAGAGGACAGAGTCCACATTGTTCTGGACCTGGAGTCCTTTACTGGCCAGAACAGGTAATAGTGGCAGATTTCCTTTCCTGAAAGATGTTACTGAACCAAATGGTTTCCTCCAAGAACCTGGAGGTGTCATGGTAATGATTATGAAGAATAGCCAGATTAGGAACTGAATTTAAAAGTCTATTATATTACAGACTTAGCCAGTATTGATACCTTCTGCCCTCCTGACAGAGTCTGAACTAGCCCTTGTGATTCATCAGTGGACTCCTTTTATTATAATATCAAATTCCACAGCTGCCATGGTTGGATTTGAACTGCGTGTACCCAGGATTCTGGGCTACCAGTCTAATAATATAACCATTGTACTCCTGTAATGCAAGATTAAGATGTGCTGCCCACATCAAGGGAACAGCTGCATTCGGAGAGAAAAGATTCTGAAAACCAATTAGCTGATTGCCAGAAGATGATCAAAAGTGCACTTGAGGAATGTCACAGAGCTCATCCTTCTATAACGTTAAAGTCACTCGTCAATTGATAAAATTAAAAGAAAGCACGCTGACCCTTAGAAGAACCAAGAAATAGAAATCAGGGCATTCTTGGAGGAATGAACAAGTTTGACACTGTGGAAAGTGAGGATCAGGGGCTTGGTCTATGATTTTAATAATGTTAATGAAAAAAGTGATAATACAGCTGAAGCAAATTGAAAACTCCCTAGATCATCCGTGCAACAACTGGACACCATGTCTGGTCTCTGCAGGATCCTTCTGTTTACGTGAACTTAAATAGGCTGAATAGATCTCATGAATAATATTCAAACTGGAAATATTTGTTCACTTAGTCTTATGTGTGTAAATGACTATAATACTATAGCAATTCTGAGGTTTGGAATGATCAGACTTGAAAGCAAAGGGCAATGATCCATTAATCAAATGAAATGTGGAAAGTTCAGAGTGAAAATCCACTTAATGGTAATAAGCACCACATTATAATCTTCCTCAAAATGAAATGTGGTTTCTGTAGAAGAGCCTATCAATACAATTAATCTGAACTGGTGCTTTTCCTCATAAGTCTATTTCAAAGCAATTAGTTTCCTAAAATAAAATACATGTTATCTATGCATTAGAATGGAAAACTACAGGGTGAAGAATGAGTTCTTTTACTTAATAGCGCAAGCATCAAAAGTTTGATGATTATTCAGGAAGCTCCAAGTATCTTTTAGCCAACCAAAAAGCAAATATCCAATGACTGAGATTGGGGATTGTCCCAGATACACCATTGATGGAGAGGTGATTGAATCCCAGAAGTTGCTGAAGCCCCACAAATTGATTGCTCCATTTTTCTGGGAGTGTTCTCTGCCAAAGATATGTGGAGGACTAAGTGAACCCACAGGAAAGTTTACCAAGGCCCTGAAGGGGTTGTAGATGTGGAGAAACAGAGAGGATAAAATCTTGGTGGACAGGTAACAATTATTTTCACCCAGTAGGAAGGTCAGGAATTAGAAAGACAAAATTTTAAAAAATAGCAAAAAATCTAGGTCCGGGGTAAAGAAAATTTCTTCGATGGAACCAATGATCAGGACCGCACTGCCTAAATTAGTGTTGCAGATAGATTTTGATAGCAAATTTTTAAAGGTAGGTTTACAAATAAAATTCAAAAACAGACAATTTGACCCATCATCTTTTGAAGGGCTATCCAGTGGGCCCATGTCTTACTGGTCTGTCCTTAGTCCTGCATACAGGTTATCAAATTGTCTGCTCCTGGATTGATATGCACAGTCTTGAATAAATAAAGTGAAAGGTAAACAAAGGAGCAGCACAGAAAATTTTACTGGATTACTAATTTTCCTTTTACCTGCATTCCATGCTTCGAGAGAAAAGTCTCCACTACTGGCAGTTACCTCCAGTGTTTCACTCTCACTTTGGAACAATGATGTAAAACTGCGATGTGACAATGCTTGCAAAACCTTGAATTAGGAAAAGGTTCTAATATTTATTTCTGCATCAGGCTGGTTTAGAGCACACAGATATCAACTGACACTGGCATCAGGTGCCCCCAGATGAAATACTTTTACCACAGCTAACTCATGCTCTCTAATGGATCAACATGAGTGAGTTAGAGTTATACAGCAGGGAAGCAAGCCCTTGGTCCAACTTGTCCATTCAGACCAAGTTGTCTACTTGAGCTACTTCCATTTCCCCGCATTTGACCCATATTTGTCCAAAACTTTCCCATCCATGTACCTATCCAAATGTCTTTGAAATATTGTAATTGTACCTGCCTCTACAACTTTCTTTGGCTGTTCATTCCATACAGCCACCACCCTCTCTGTGAAAAACTTGTCCCTCACATCCCTTTTAAATATTTCCCCTCTCACCTCAAACCCATGCCCTCTAGTGTTAGACCTCCCTAACCTAGGAAAAAGACTGTGACATCCACTTTATCTTCACCCCAATGATTTTATAAACCTCTATTGGGTCATGCCTCAGCTTCATACACTCCTGAGAGAAAAATCCCAGCCTATCCAGTTTCTTATTATAGCTCAAACCCCTTAGTTCTGGTAACATCCTCTTGAATCGTTTTTGCACCCTTTCCAGCTCAATGATATCCTTCCTATACCCAGGTGACCAGAACGGCATACAGTATTCCAAGTGCGGTCTCACCAAAGTCTTGGACAGCTGTAACATAATGTCCCAACTCTTGTACTCAGTTCCCTGACTGATGAAGGCAAGTGTGCCAACCACCTTCTTCACCACACTATCTACTGTGTCTCCACTTTCAGGGAACCATGTGCCCCTAGGTCAGGTCTTTCCAGGGCCCTACCATTTACTGTGTAACTCCTGCCCTGATTTAACTTACCAAAGTGCAACACCTCACACTTGACTGAGTGAAATTCCATTTGCCATTCTCTGGCCCATTTCCCAAGTTGGTCTAGATCTCCTTGTAAGCTTAGAAAACCCACTTCACTGTCCACTGGACCACCAATCCCAACAATCCCAAACCTTCTCAAGGTTCATAAACAAATTTTATTGCAGAAATTCTTCTGGAATTTGAATAACTATCATTTCTCTGCTCTTTAACTAATTAATTTTCAGATTAGATAACCTGATTTATGTTTTGCAGATTGTGTTGTCTCTGGCTTTCTCTTGTAAACAGGGAGACAAGAGAGGTTCCACTTCCCGGAGCTTCATTGTGGCCATGCATATTTTCTTCAAATATAATTAAAGACAACAGTGAGGAAAAATAACTCAAAGTCATACTATTTACATAACTATGAGTTACAGATGGTGGAAATCTTTGTCCAAGTAATGTGTGTTCCATCTGGACTGGCTGTTCCCAGCCATTAAGTGCCAATTTAAAGTGATCACAACACAGGGGAAAACACAAAGTGGCACAAAGCATCATTGAAAATATCAGGGAAATACAGAGCTACTTGTCAAAGCATGTCCTCTAAAGTGCACTTCTCTGTTCCATTTTTGTGAATCTGATGTGTAAATCAGTTATTTATATGAGGACTGTGTAAAATTGAAGGAGATGAGTTTTGTTCTCCTACTGTTCTGTTTATTAGACTAAGCAGAGCAGCATAGCACAAGGAGACCATGGAAAGCCTCCAGGGCTATAGCTTAGCAATGTTTGCCAGGGAGGTCTTTGACTGGAGTAATACAACATGAGTGCAGCCTGTGAACACTGGGGAAGCCCTGTATCTGAAGGAAAAGTAGAACAAGTCTTTTTTGTCTGAGAATAGGTGACTTCCTTAATTCCATGGTGAGCAGCAAACAATGAGATGTGACGGATTTCAGCAACAAAAGCTGAGGACTGTTCTGCAGTGAAAAGATGAGAGTGATCATGACATTGACTTGTATGTTTAAAACAGTTCAGCTCATGTGTGAACCTATAGTTAAGGTCTCAGGAAGTCAACAGATTTCAGGAAGGAGTAAGAACAAGGGTTCCCTGTTTTAAAGTAAGGGATCACCCATTTAAAACAGAAATGAAGTTATTTTATTTTCTCTCAGAGGGTCTTGAGTCTTTAAAAATCTTTTCCTCACATGGCAATGGAAGCAGAGGTTTTGGATTGTTTGATTCTTGATAAGCAACAGACTGAAGGGTTGCCGTGGTAGAAAATAGTGCAAATCTGAGGAGAACATCAAATCAGCCATGATCTTATTGAAAGGTTGACAGGCTCAATGGGCTGAAAGGACAACTCCTAATTCATATATTCTTGAATAAACAATGCACTTTGAGTGTTGGATCTTTAGAAAGCATAGGAAAGTAATGTCAGTAAAAGTTGGTCACTCTTGTGAGTAAATCAGGACTATTGTATTCACACCAATGAGATGGAAAATTACACTGGGGATGAATGTTGACTTTTGAATTACTGTTTTCCTCATCACCCCTGCCTGCAATGACCATCCAGAGGTTCCAGTTGCATGCCATTTGGGGGAGTTTTACACTGGAAAAAATGTTTTCATTGCTCATAAAAGTCATGCAGCTAAGTCAGGGGTTGAATTTACAGCCAGGTGCTAAGATGCTGAGAAATCCACGTGATATTGCTCTGCTCCAGGTTCAGCCCATTTTCAACCGCACAGCACAATTTATTTAGGAGGTGTGGTGAAGAATTTCTAGGCACTTGGGATGAAAGATTAACTTATATAAGCTTATATAAGATTAACTTATATAAGCTTCTGTTGTCAGTCAAGTTTTGACTTTTTTTTAAACATACTTATTTATGACTAAAAGTATTTTCACTCTATTTCTGCATCACTCTGCCAGAAATATTGAGCAACCGCTTGGTAAAATGCCCCAATGTCAATCATGTGACAGACACAGACTTTCAAGTAGAAATGTCAATAATTTGGTTGAATCCATCAAAACAGCAGACATTCTTGTTTGTTTTTTTCTCTGTGATAATGAAAAATAGATCATAAAATAGAAAGCAAAACTAATGCCCCAATATTGCTTTTGTTTTGTGTCATCCTGTGGTATTCACAATGCAAATGTGAATAGATGATTGTTTTAAAGTAAGAAAGCTTTGTCTTGCAAAGTTATACTGTTATACCCTTAAACCCTTAAGTTATACCCTTATTTCTCAAGGGTATTAACTCCATGTGCCAGAAAAATTACACCTCCCCTCATCTTACCTATGACCTGTCTGTAATTTAAACATAGGAATTGAATCTCTGCATCAATGACTTATCTCTTTACACAATGTGCTCCTGAAGTCATTTTATAATTGCATATTTAATGCAAGTATTGCATATATATTTAGAAAAGTGTGAATAAAGAGGAAAGATACCCAAGGATCCTCTGCACTTTGACTTCAGGTGGAACATTGGCTGGGTGTAGATTGACAGATATTTGCAGCACAGTTTTTGACCCAGCTTGTAGGTTTGGCTTTAAATTTGCTTCTATCACTGAAGCAAACTTCGTGGTGGTCAGGTGAGTCTCCCTTGACTTCAGGCAGGTGATAATTCTTCAGAGGCAGTATTAGTTGGGGGACTTAATGTCACAAATGAGTCCCATGTTTTCTGAAGCCATACCCGACATCCAGAAAGCTCTTCCTATAGCAGAATCATTGAATAGAAGGAGACCATTCAACCTATGAAGTCCACTGACAATTCTTCATTGAGACTAGTGAATCTATGGTCATCTCTAAGCAAGTGGGCTGCAGAAGGTTAGTTGCTGGGCATATTCAAGGCAGAGACTGATTGGCCTCTCTTTGTGTCATTACAAACTTATATGTAATGACACAAAAAGAGGCCAATCCACCCATTGGGTCTATGCTGGCCTCAAGCCAGTTGAATGGTGACTAATTTCAACAGTCAGCCACCATTCACCCAGTGAAAGGCATCGAAGAATTCCAAATCAATATGTCATCAGAAATCAAAAAACTGCAGATGCTTGAACTCTGAAATAAAACCAGAGAATACTGGAAACATTCAACAGGTCAGGTAGCATCTGGGGAAAGAGAAAGGGTTTACATTTCATTTTTGGATTTCACCATGCCATTGTCTCTTCAGAATCTGCAAAGAATCCCATTCACATTCTGTGCAAAACATGCTGAGGACAGCAAGCAACTAACAGTAAAAAAACAACTCTTAAACACCAAGGAGGATTACTCCTTTGGTTACATTATAATTTTTGGCAGCTCTGCTAAGAAAGCAATTTATGAATATGATCATTTAGGAAAGCAATTTGCTTCTCCTGGAAAACACTACTCATGGAGAGTATTGGATTTTTATTGTAGTCTGAAACTAATTTTCATCCTGCCCTGGTCTGATTCAGAAATAGTGTCTTAAATGGTGAATAATAATGATTGACAGCTTATATGCACTCAATAACAAAAATTAACTGAGAGCTAATTATTTTTAATGTACTTTTTATGAAAGGAGCTGCACACAACTGTCATGATTGTATGTTGTGTTTCTTGTATGTTGTGTACCATACAGTACCCAGCTATTTCATCAGAACACTTCCAGATGTTTCACGTTTGTGATGCAATTCAAGGTCCCTGACAATTTCCCCTTTCCCTTTGAAATAACGAGTGCTCTGGAACAGAGGAAAATGATGTAACAATACTTAACACTGCAGTCCCTGGCCAACATTCATCCTTCAATTTAAACCATCAAAACAGATTAACAGGTCATCTGTTTGTTGAAACTTACTGTCCACAAGCTGGCTGCCACATTTTACACTGTCAAATGTTGAAAAGGTATCTGGTGTGAAATCCCAATCAGACTCTGAAAACGAGTGCATGCATTCTGACAGGGCTTTATCCCACTTTCCTGTTGAGTCTACACTGCGGTGTAAATACAACATTAGTTGACGTCTAACTGCTTTAACGTCATTGACCAAAGTCATTGTGATGGATTATATTCCTTCCAATGTAGTGTGGACCAAATGGATGTAGATTCAGTTCAGGAACAGCTGTTTCTGTGAGGATTGCCCCAGGTGGAAGAATGGTGAGTAACTTTAAGACAACATGCATTTACATAGCAACAGGAATGAACATAAAAGTGAAATGATGAAAGTTGAAGTTTAACCAAAGAAGGAGATGTTAGGAAGTGTAACCAATTACTTTACCAGTGAGGTGCAGAGTAAGAAAAGGAGGTTAAAGGTGTGACATGATTAAGAGAGCTGGTAGGCTTAGATCTTAAAAATAAGCAGATGGTCACAATGCACAAATTATTCATGTCTACTATTTTGACCTTAGGCAAGATGCCAGCCTCATGATTCCTACTTGTGAGGTTTCTCTATGTGGCCAACTCTAACTGTGCTGTTCATCAATTTCCTGTCACAGGACGAGACCCAAAATTCACCTGGGCCTCTTGAGGGGAAGGTGCTTTGTGGCTGCATCAGCTGCTGGCTGGCACTACAGACACATTCTGATCTAGCAATTTAGTGCCACAAGCCTGAGAATAGGTTCCATGTTTTCAAAGTCTGCACCTGAGTCCCTGGTGAAGGAGATGCAAAGAAAAATGAGGTGTCTTGTTAGCATGGGAGACCAGGCAACCCCCATGAGGTAAATTGTGAGGAGCGAGTTGTGGAGATCAATATCAGCACTGTCCAAAGTTAACTCAAAGTTGTGATAAGGTCAGTGAACATGTTTTCAAATGCCACTTCCTGAGAACTACACCACTAGGCTCTGACACTGTTCAATACAACACTCTGTCAATCTGACTCATAGCGAATGTGCATATGCTCCATCACATGCTTTAACACTCAGCACTGTTGCAAGACACCCACCCACATCTCAACCTCCAGACACTCAACTATTGAACCATGACAGACATTGGCCAAACACATTTTTCTTTAGAGAGTCCCCAGGTTATGGAAGACATAACTTATGGAAATCTGACAACACAAATTCTTTGGGTCTCTGCTCTCCGATACATCATTCTTCACAAGGAAACAATGCAGAGATCACCCACAGAAAAAGCCAATGCATTCTCTGAACTCTCCATTAGGTAAGATCAAACATTACGGATTCCAAGCCACCTCTCGTTTGTGCAGACATTCTTTTATTCAACTACCGAGAGTTTTCTTGCTGATTTGCAGATCGGCTCCCTCTCCATCCCCCACCCTCTGCTCACCCCATCCCCACCCAAACCCTTCACTCCACCCAGTCACAGTTTGTGACAGTTCACTTAATGGGAACAACTCCGATCACCTACCCTGATCTTTCATAGTCTACTCTTTGCAAATCATTTCCCAAGGGCTGTTGAGACTAAAGATTTCACATTATGAATTTGGAGAAAATTGTTTGTTCCTGACTTACAGGAAGTTCAGTTTACAGATAGTTCTAAGCAACAGAACCATTGCATAACCTGGGGACTCCCTGTACTTCCCTTCACTTGCAAGACAAGTTGGAGCACAATCACAGGTTAGGCTTGGTTATGCCCCTG
Organism: Rhina ancylostomus; assembly: GCA_030265395.1. NCBI lineage: Eukaryota > Metazoa > Chordata > Chondrichthyes > Rhinopristiformes > Rhinidae > Rhina > Rhina ancylostomus. The sequence continues at coordinate 20,159,652 of JARFYF010000056.1, forward strand.
CCAAAAGCCTTTTACTGACTCCATTTGTGATTAGCAGATATTCAATTAACACATGGTGTCAGCTGGACCAACACTGGCTAATTTGGCCAGGCAGGCATCAAGGAACTGTTGTCTGAGGATTGACATCCCTGACTGCATGTCTCTGGTGTGCCTGCAGAGCTCACCCTGTCCAATTGGCACAACACTATGACCCATGCTAAAAATGTGCACTTGCCTTTCACAACCAAAACTAAAAACAAATTGGCACACCTACAGTGACAGGATAAACTGTGACCAGCAGCTCAATTTTGCAAATAAGGTTTGGAACGCTTCTTTTGAAGAAACTGGTGATCAGAACCTGTTGCACATCAGATGCTGATAGGTGGCAGGACATGGTTTGGGATATGATATAGGACTGCAGAATTACAGCTTTGCAGAAGCTGCAGATTCACTGGGAAAACATCAGGGTAGAGGTTTCTTAAAGCTAATCATTGCACAAGGCTTCTTAGCTGATTAAGAAAACTGGATGTCTTTCAGATTCCTATATTAGTTCTCATTATTGGCACAACCCCATACAGTTGGACCCAATTTTTAATTGAATTTCAGAGCCGTGGCATGTAAATATAGTGTGTAAGAAAGTATGAAAAAATAATTCCACCAAACAGTGTGCACTTAGTTCTTGGTTGTTCAGGTTTTCAGGGACATTTCCTGATAAAGTGCCTGCATCCTCAGAAGTTAGCTGCAGGTGATCAGTATGCCTGTTGAAAAGGAGTTAGTCTGCTCCAGCTTCTGTATAACAAGTCTGCTTTACAAGTTTACCTGTAATACAATATGATCTCAAAACTCATGGAAGTAAAGGCAAGCAAATTGTTGAACTGGCCAATTAGATTTGAAATAGAATGAATATGAAACAGAAAGGTAATCGTTAAAATGCATATTTTTAGGACTGTGACTTAAGAGTACGCTAGGCTTACTAAACCAGAATAAATCCTTTTATATTCATTGGCCAGGCTGCCTGCTAAATGCAGAAAGTGACTTGCTGGCACTTCAAATTTAAGCAAGTACGGAGGCAGCCGCAATCTTGTTTGGAAGAGTGAGCTTGAACTGATACAGTGCATTATCCAATCACTAGGGCACTCCAAAGCACTTTATGTCCAATTATTTACAGCCTTTTGTTTGATGCATCAGCATCAATACAAAGCTCCAGATTACAGAAGGCAAATGGAGCAAATCAGTATTTAATCTGTTATTTATGCCATCAGTTGAGAAAAAGAATCTTCTGATCACTTTCAGATAGTACCATGGATTATTTAACTTGAACTGGGAGACAGAGCCTTGATTCAATGCCTTACCTGAAAGACAGCAGTAACTTTCATGTCTAAAGGTGCACAGCTGACTAAGGTGATAGCTATTCAATCCCACTTGTTCTGGACTAATAGGCAGTTCACCATCCAGAATGCCAGAGTTAGGCAAAGAACTAATGCCAGTGACCCGGTTTCAATTCTGGCCGCTGTCTGTAAGGAGTTTGCATGTTCTCCCCATGTCTGCGTGGGTTTCCTTCGGGTGCTCCAGTTGCCGCCCACATTCTGAAGACATACAGGTTAGGAGGTTAGGAAGTTGTGGGCATGCTATGTTGGCGCTGGAAGCGTGGCTACCCCCCCCCAGAACAATCAACGCAAAAGATGCATTTCACTGTGTGTTTTGATCTTAATATGACTAATAAAGATATCTTAATCAGGATCACACAGCAGAGTTATGATAATTAATGCAATTTCCAAATTTGTTGTGGTTCAATACCAGTTAAGGCCAGATGGAGTCTTGAATCTGTGACCATCTGACTCAGGACCACCAACAAAGTCAAGCCAACATATTAATATGGCTGCTTATTCCCTTGATGTCATCGTACTTTTTCAAACCCGGTGGCTTCATGTTAAAATGTATGCATGCTTATATGGTAATGGTGCAGATAACTTGCCTCGAGGCTTTGTAGCCTTTCGTTTCTGGGCTCCAGGTCAATTCATATGTCCTCATTAAAACTGTATAGCACCATTGAGAATGTCCATCATCTTTTATGGTTGATGTGTTTACGTGGTGCAAAATGCAGGGAAAATATGGTCACAAGCCAAAATTCAAAGGTGCAAAATTTACAGCTATAACGAATACATCTCATTGCAGAGCTAGAGTACAATCAAACGTTTGTACAACTGTGCAGACATAATCCCACTCTAAACAACCTAATGGAGAAGGTCACATTACAAGATTATCTATTTCCTCATTTTATAATGAGAAAACTGCCTCCATGGAAGTGCAAAGATGGCCAGGTTTTAATTGTTTCTCCAGTGAGCCTCCATTTGGTTCATAGTACAAATTTCAAAGGCTCCAAAATTCCCTACATTTTCCAATATTACAAAGAATTCTGACGCTATGTTTTATATTTCTTAATGATACAGAAGGAGGCCATTTTGCCCATTGAGTCACTGCTATCAGAGAAATTCCATCAATTCCAGTCACATTATTATTTCCCTATAACCTATCAACCACTTACATTGGTGGTAATCTGCAGTAACTATTTCATCAACCAACCTGCACGTCTTTGGAACATGGGAGGAAAGCAGAGCACCCAGGGAAGTCCACAGAGTTAGAGAGAACATGCAAATTCTACACATACTCATGAGACTCCTTATGTTTATTAACTCAGCATTCCTAGCTTAGCATCACATCCACCAGGTACCAACTTGAATCCAACATCCAAGTATAACTTGTTTAAACATGCAGAAATAAACATGTGACAAACCATACACTTGTACAATTTAGGCCATGTAACAGTGATTAAAATATGTTTACTTTGTTTCTCCTCTCTTGTTCAATCTGAACTCGATTACACCATTAATTGCAAAAGAAAATCATTGCCAATCCAGTTATCTGTCAAATAAGCAACGTATTAATTTGTCAAATGCTGCAAAGATTTTGGAAATGTACTGCTTTTTGTGTGGAGATTTATTCATCTGAATTATAAATTGACTTGGATATTTGACCTTTTCCCAATGCCAATGTAACTGTGGCATCAACAGGGAAAATCTCATGACTGAAAATAGCACAAGGGGCACAATACTAGTTGAAATACAGGCCACACTGTCAACACATTTTTCATTTGCCGCAACATCTGGGAAAATTGCAGGTGTCTGTTCCACACAATGTATGTTCGGCGATTCAAGGCACAGCTCTGTGAAGCTTCATTTCTGCAAGACTCGAGGCAATAAGGTTCAAAAAAATTGAGACACGCTGCCTGAGGTTTTTGGATGCTACAGGTTGCTCTGAAAGGGCATTTGAGGGCTGAGCTAAGTCAGACTTTGTGTCTGTTACCTCCCACACAAAACTATGCAGTGTCATTATGCAGACTAAAAAGATCACGATGTCAATCAATGTGGAAACCTGATTCAATTCCAACACTACCGTTTTGGAGCTCAGCAACTCTCTCTACCTCAATATCCTTTTGTAACAAGCATGCATATGAACAGGGGAACTGGAAGCATGAGGCAGCTCGAGCAACATCTGTGGAGAAGAAAAACAGAGGTAAGGTTTCAGGTCAATGACTTTTCATGAAATCTGGAGAAGTTTACATCTTGCCATCTTCACACTTCCTTAGAGGCAGTTATCTCATGTTCTGATGAAAGGTCATTGACCTGAAACTGGTTTTCTCTTCCCAGATGCTTCCTGACTTGCTGAGAATCCCCAGCATTTTTCTATTTCTTATTTCAGATGTGCAGGATCTTCATTCTTTTGCTCTTTCATTACTCATTTGAACATGTATTCAGCAGCAAGAAGAATCCTCCATCTCCCATAACTTGTCCTACATAAAGGAATGATTAACGACTCATGAGTTAGCTCCTGATTAATGGCTGTTGAAGCATTTCTACTGTATTCCTTAGAGTTCAGTCATTAGTGTTCATTGAAGTGGCATAAGTTTACAAGGAATTATGCAGCAGGTGTGAATTTCTTTTACACTTCTGTAGAAACTTTGTTCCCAGACTGAGGCAGCCATTCCTCTTGGAGTGCATTGTGACTGAGAGAATAAGAAGAAGCGGTGTTACATTGTAGAGAAGACTGCTGGAAGAGAGATGCAGAGGAGGCGAGGAAAGATGCTCAGCAATTCTGTCTGGACTTTTAGGGAGGAAATGTGTGCCACTCATTTATGCTTCAGTAAGGATTGCCTCAATAAAACCTGCTACAGATACCGTTATGTTTGTTCTTCATTAAGAGACAAAACTTGGCATGGATTTTAACTTCTGTACTTTAATGTAACACAAAATAAAACAGTTACTGCATCTTAGCTATACAGGTGCTTCTCCAGGCTGCAACACAGAGTCTGCTAACTCATCCTGTTTGTTTACACAGTTTGCTTACTTACTCACAGTCACTTCCTGGTCCCCATGCATTGCCTACTGGGAACTGTAGTTCTTTATTATAACTACA
>JARFYF010000056.1:20169733-20180017 GCA_030265395.1 Rhina ancylostomus
AGCATGGAATCCATGTGCTGGACAACAAGGCATTAATGGAGCCAAATTGAGGACCAGAACTCAGAACCATGACAATATAGATTTTAAAAAAATCTTCCTACCTACATTGTCATGTTAGAAAACTTTTAGTTGTATAAGTGAATTAAATAAGATATTTATTCATGTCAGACACAAAACAAGGTCATCAAGTTGAAATATTAACTCCGACTTATGGTACTGATGCTACTAGAACTATTGAGTTTCTCTAATGTGTGTTTTCCTTTCAGATTCCATCAAGAGCAATATTTTAGTTCAATTAGAATGAATTCTTGCCTGCAGGTACCATCTTGAAAATGCAAGAATGTTTCAGCAAATTTCTCGGAAATGTCCACTAGTTCATGGACATCTTTATTGGGTACATCACAGTTCAGTACCATTCATTGCATCCAGAAGACTGTTACCCAGTTCCCAAAAGCAAGCGTACATTGGGTCAAATGGATGCAAGGAGTTGCAAGATCTTTTTCTGTAAACATTCTTATTTCTGTAACAAAGAAAATAAATAGCTAATTAAGGAATATGAAGTGCCTGAGAACTCTTCGTTTAGAATTAACCCAAAATGTCACCAAGCTTCTTTTAATAGTAGAATTGGACAACAAAATTAAACAATAAAAATTTGGACTAACTTTTAACTTTGTAACAAAGTGAGTGGGGTAAGTGGAGTGTTTATCAGCACTCATACAAATTTTTCAGCAGTGCATTACTGGGAGTGGATTTCATTCTGCTGATTCACTAACATATTGGGGCAGATTTTCCGCTGCCCTGACATTGCTAGCTGCTTGCCAAGATGCCATGCTGCTTCTTTCAGAATGGTCCCAGTCACAGTTTTCTACTAAGAGATCCCAGCACTTCACTGTGGTGTAGCGCAGTACAGGGACTGTCTCAGTGCAAGCAGTCAGCTGCCCTCACAGAAGGGCTTTGACAGTCAATGGGGTCCCACCACGACACTCCCAGTCTCTGGGGCCCACCAGCTGTTAAAGCTCTTTTATTGAATGTTTCTGTTTTCAAAAATCCTTTGGGACTTCTTAAAAGCAAAAATAACATTAAAAAGTTAAATGCTTTTTTTAAATAAAAAGACTATGAGGTACACAAAACAATGAAAAGCATTCGGAGTGACAATGATATCAAGTAGAAAGCTCTACTAATCATTCGCCCTGCAGCCGATTTTTCCCAGAGATAACTAGAAGTTGCAGCTTCCCTGTTTCAGTCCATGCAAAGTCCATTCAGGAAATGCAGGTGTTCTGGATTGGTACTCAGCTGACCAGAAGGCTGTGCTGTAGCCTGCAGAATAATAGCCCAGTTACACTGGCAAATTGGGGCAGATCTTGACAAAAGATTTGACCCATTACTTTTAAGTTCCGCAACTAATTAGACAGAGAGGCAGTGACAACATGCATGACTCAATGCATGACTCAATTTCAGCTCAAATATTTGAAGTCAAGTATGCAATTTGATATGCTCTGAAGTTGTCTGCACTGCAAAGGATAGGAGGACAAAGTCATCAGATTCCTAATGGCACTGAATATAATATGGAGGCCAGGAGATGGTGCAGGAAGGTCACATTCATTGCTGACAGAAGGACAAAGCTTGCAACCAAGAATGCAAGGCTCGAAGTAGTTGCAGAAGTCAGCAATTCTGGATTCACGCATCTAATCTCATTAGATGGGGAGAGGTGAGCACATTGGTGTATTCACCTACATCTTGATATGGCAATGACATTGACCACCTCAATCCTCCCTCCCCAATCTATTCTTCCCACCTACTCAACAACTCATCCTTTCAGTGTACAGTCTTTCCCACATCCCCATCCATCCAGCACTAACAATCAACCTCTTCATGATAAAACATCCTGCCTCTGTCCCACAGTTCCCCATCCACCTGTTCAACACATTCATCCCAATTATAGGTCTCTCCCTTCCCTTCATCTGGAAGAATTCACAGAACAGGGGAGAGGAACAGAAGAAGAGTGGTCAATTACAGCTTCAAAGTCAATGACTGTCTATTTGTGGATCTAATCCTCACCTCAAGTTTGTTACAAACCTGCCTGGTCATGAGGGTTAAAATCCCCCCTGCCCCAGCCAGCCATGACACTGTTGTAAATCTAGTGAAAGCCAGATAAAAGCAGAAGTCCTTCAAAATTTCACTCTCAACTTGGATTTCTTTTTAATAAATGTTAGCTGTTGTCTGCAGCCAGGCATGGTCAGTTTAAATCCACAAACTGATGGAACAACCTGAATCAATGACATTGTTGTAAAACTAAAAACTGCATTTTTCATTGGATGATTTATTTGACTGATTCTCTTAGCCTTAAATCGTTCCTTTCAAGAATATATTCCTTCACTCACAGGATCATGTTCTACCAGCGTCATACGTTTTCATTGCTGTTCTTGCCCATTTTCCTTGCCGGCAGTTTGTTTATATGGTGATCATGAAACTTTATAAACACTGGCCAAGATCCAACTGGAATATTGCATCCAGTTCGAGGCACCACTATCTGGGAAAGATGGAAAGGCCTAGAGAGAGTGCGGAAGAGATTTCCTGGAATGACTCCAGGGATGAGGGACTTTAGTTACAGGGACAGATTGGAGAAATTATGGTTGTTCTCCTTGGAACAGAAGAGTTTGTAAAGCTGATAAAGTTACTTAAAATCAGGAAGGGTCCAGACATTCCCATTGGTGGAAGGGTCAATAACAAGATGGCATAAAATGAAGGAGAATGATATGAAGATAGTTATCTTTACATCGGAAATGGTTAGGATCGAGATGGCACAGCCATTGAAGTGGTAGACAGAGATTCAATTGTGGCATTCAAAAAGGAGCTTTATAAATACCTTAAAGGAAAAAAAAAGGACAAACACTCAAGGCCCAGGGAATAGGACTTGCAGGCTTCCTTCTGCATAGAGCTGATAAAGACACAATGACATGGATGGCCTCCTTCTGTGCTATAAACTTGCTGCAATTCTGCGAATTTGGTGCATTTAACTTCTCCAAAGAGTACCTTTGTTGGATAAACTAACATTGAAATATTAGCCCCCAAATTTTTGTTTCATTTGAAGTCTCCAATGCAATAATATTTACAAGTCCCAAATGAAGCAGCATTGCATGGGAGGCTTATGCCAGTTCTTGCGTTAGGCCTACTGCACACCACACTCATGGTTTTGCTCCTGTGACATCCTACCATTAAAGACAGTGGAGTTTGTGGAAGAAGGTGGCAGAGTAATGTGTGAGGAAGGGAAAGACGGTGTTGTGGTGAGGACATGATTAGGGGTAGGGATGATTAGAAGGATGATGGATGGAGGTGACGGGTTGTGGTAATGTTAAGGAGATGATCGGTGAGTAGACAGGAAGAATATTGCAGTGATGTGGACCAGGGGATATTTGGGGTCATTGGGGGTTGGGGGAGAGAATGGTGTGATTTTGAAGCCTTAAGCAGGGAAGATTGAGTAAAGTTAAGACAAAAAGTTAAGAGGAAGATGGATATTGAGGTAGATGGATATTTCAGAACAATTGTTGCACTGGCAAGATCAGGTTCTTTAACTAAAAGATTTGTCTGTCTCTGCAGAATTCAGGACATGCAAGGTTACAGTATTATAGAGTTTAGGATGGATAGTGTTTACATGGCAACAGACCTTTTCACCATGCATTTCACCATTGTGGTATACTCAAAAGAAGTCCGATAAAAGAGGGTCAATATCACAGTGATAATGTCATTCATTCATTTATCTCTTTATTCATTCATCTATAATTCTATCTATTTATTATAATATTTATTTATTTAGTATATAAATCATGATATGACTCCTGACACATGCACATCCGAAGCATCTGTTAGGCACAAGTACCAACCTGCTATTCCAATCCCATTAAAAAAGCAATCTTTAAGTGCACTGTACAAACAATTGGAAGTCTAAAATAGTTTCTATTTTAGAAACAGAAAATGTTGAAATGCCTAACAAGTGAGCTTACATCTGAGGCTAGAGAAAGAGAGTTCAAAAATGGAAGGTGTTGGAGGTTATCAACTCTTAAACAACCCAGTGCTCAGGTAATAGGGTGGAAATGCTGGGAGATGGGAAATTAAATTCACGATGTGACAATGGTGGAAGACAAAGACGAGGTGCCTTAAAAACTGAATGTTCTGCTCAGCAGGTCAGGTAGCATCTGTGCAGAGTGAGAGTTAATGCTTTAGGTCACTGCATTTTTATCAAATCTCTTGCAGACAAGCAATCATCATCAGGAAATGTCAACTCTGTTTCTTTCCCCACAGCTGCTGCCAACCCTGCTGAGCATTTCCAGCATGTTTTGCTTTTATTTCAGATTTCTAGCATCTGCTGTGTTTAATTTTGCTTTAGAGCTTTTTAAAACAAAATTTGGCACAGTTAGCAGTTTCATCAGCATCTAATTCTACATTTCTTCATAATGACTTAGGCAAGCAATAAAAATGAAAATGTATTACTACAATTTTTTGAGGTTATGTGCCAGAGGCAAGAATCAAATTGATATCCCAGATTCTTTCAGACGTTCTTATTATCTTTATTTACAGCGAGATTGTTAAAAAGCCAGAGAGAGCCTGCTGTTAGACACCATTTCATTAATTATTGTTGGGTTCATCCACAACAAAACTGGGCTGTTGACTGTGCAAGTAGCATTTTTGTAATGTGGTTTTTGACATGTGGTGTCCATTTAATACGTTTTAAAACTAACATGAAATTTTAATTGCCTACTGTGAGTGTTTAACTGGATAATTGCACAAGCTCTGAAGGCTTCACTTCTGTTGCAACTATTGAAATGATGGGGTAGAAATTTGCCTTTGGGTCGCTAATGGTGAGCAAGTGTGAGAGTTTTGTTTACCTGTTGTACACTCCTCCTGACATTTGCTTCGATTGATGTCAATTTTTACTTTACTACTTATCCCAAAAGATTTTTTCACTGGATTTCATGTTTTCATTCAGCAGTGTTTTTTGACTCAGATAATAATTTATCCCCAAGGGAAATTAAATGACACTCAGATGGAAATAAGTATTTCTATATATTTTGCTTTAAACCTAAACTTGCATCCAATCTGCTGTTAATAGTTACAGCCGCACTTAAGTACGTGTACAGTCATTCAATCACAGAGTTGTGTGCTACTTAATAGTCCCCTTGGCCCAACAAGTCTGCGCTGACCATCAAACACCCACTTCTACACTAATCCTACCCAAAGTATTTTTATTCTCCCCACTTTCCCATCCGTCCCCTCACCCCTTCAGTTTCTATTACTCACTTACTCATGAGGGATTTTACAATGGTCAAGTTAACTTACCAGACTGCTCAGTTTTGGAATGTGGGTTTGGGTTTGGGAACCTTTGGGGGAACTCATGCATTCACAGGGAGAATATGCAAACTCCATACAGACAGCACTGGAGGTCAGGATTGAACTCGGGTTGCTGGAACTGTGAGGCAGCATCTCTATGAGCCACTGTGCCACTCTATAGTTTAATATACATATGTACAGCTATTTATATTCATGCATACAAGCACAGCCAATGGACTGAAATTAACTGGCTAGGAAAGGGTCAGTGATTTCATTAGGACAGTCACATTATTCAAGTTGAAAGTCACATTAAACCTTTAAATATGCATCTTCAGGAAGGTTTCGTCTGGTGTCCATTAATTAAGTGTGCCTGTTCCTCTGTTAAACTCCATGCAATATATTGCAGATATAAATAAGCAAACTTTCAAATCAGTCCTGACACACAGCACTGCTCTGTCAACAATGAGTCACTTTGCCAGCACCAGATGAGTCAATGAATGGAGAACAAGAACACTGTCCTTGACATCATCTCTGACAATTACCAGCTGAATGATGAATCCAGTAGTAGTCTCTGTACAAATCAAAACTTTTTCTTGTAATACAAGTTTACTATCAGATCCACCTTCATCCTTTGAAGAATGACGTGCACCCATCAAGATGATATATCGCACTGCTTCATCTAGCCTTTTCCTGTCATATTTTATTGGACCTGTTGTCTCAGTTACTTACAGAATCAAGCTTTTATGATAGTTGTGTCACTGTTTTCTGAATCTATTGATGATTCTTCAATTCACTTTATTTTAGTACCTATTCAATATTTTAAATGTGTTTTGGAAAAGAAGCATACAAGGTCATTCTATATTTTCCAAAGGAACTGTCTTTCAAGGAGGTGGAAGGTTCTAATCTCCATAATATCTGATGAATTGAAAGCAGTTTTGAATAACAAAATAAATTTCACTGGGAGTGGTCATAAATGACCTCAAAGGCTGAAGGAACAGAAAGTTCTGTACCATCCCCAGGAACCTTTACACACCACCCCTACCTCCCCTCCCCATCAACGTGTGAGGGTTATTTCCTGTGTGAGAACATGGATTATTCCAAATTAGTATATCAGAAGATTAAATCCAGTGATGTTGAAACAAACTGTGAGAACTTTTCATGATGTTCCAAATGTTGACATTGCAGATCAAAATGGGGTTCGAAAGGTTCCCAACAGTAAACAACTCAGAAACAATAGTTAATGTCAGCAAATAAGTGTATTAATTTTTTAATAGCACACGGCAAATGAATCAATGATTAATATATTAGGTTTTATTGTGTTTTCATGAGAGACAAAATAGACAAGCAAGTCAGAACCATCAATTTGATAAAGTAAACAAGTTATAAATATAAGGGAAAACAAATTAGAGCCAGATTTGGTTGAGTAAGTTTCAGAGCATAACTTTGAGTAAGTTTGCTTGAGTAAGTTTCAGAGTAAGTTTCAGAGTAAGTTTCTGAGTAAGTTTTTGAGTAAGTTTTTGAGTAAATTTCATAACTTTGAGTAAGTTTGCTTGAGTAAATTTCAGAGCAAAACTTTTTAACTAGTGCCATTCAAATGTAAGGTAAAGGTTGATTCGCATTGTACTGTGCAGGCATGTTGCTTTAAAATTTCAAACTGCGATTACAGGGCAGATTGTCAGCAGTGAATTATCCATGCTTGCTGCTGGCACGCATAGCTACAATGGAATCAGCTGATGTCAACTTGCTGACCAAAGCCATCCCAATCCAGATCATGAAGTCCTGCGCACCAACAGGTTAGTGTGACATAACGCCAGCAGGTGATTGGGCTAAAATAAGCTACACCCACGAAACAACTGAAAAATCTTTGACATAAAATATATAAATTCTGGAAATACACTAAAGCTCCAAGTAACACTTGTAGAGAGAAGAATATAGTTAATATTTTAGGTTGATGACATAGAGTCAGAAGTTAGAATAAGTTTTTCCAGTTAACAACCCAGTTCTGATGAAAGGTTAACTTTGTTTCACTCTCCACTTACATTGCCTGATCTGCTAAGTATCTCCAGCATTATCTGTTCAGATTTTCACATCTACAGTATTCTGCATTTGGATAATGCTTTTGCAGTTGGCTATGTCGTACCCCAACCTAACCTCAGCACTGAAGAAAATGTGTATAAGTCTGCAGAATAAAATTGTGCAACCTGGTATATGCTTTCCAATTCCATTATTTATTGGAAAGCTGTCAAAGTTGTCAAGGACTTTGAATGCTTTTGAATGTCCTGATATTCACAAATGTAGAAAAATCATTAAAAATCAATTAACTTATTGAAAAAATAAAAAAATAAACAAAACCTAAATCACTTAAAAACACTTTCAGTAATTAAAAATGTCAAACAAACAATTAATTTAATAAAATATGAATTCTCTTTTGCAGCCCCTTCTCACTGACAGCAGTTTCTCTGCATTCAGATGAATAACTTTACTGTGCATGCATCAGGTTTAACCACTGAAGAACTACAGTAAATTTCAGCTCCAACATTGGGCTGTGGCCAGGATATCACTGGTTGGGCTCAGCTGAGAAGTCTGGGACTTGTGTATTTCTGCAGGAGTCTCAAAATTCCTGCCCATTAAGAACATTAGAAATAGAAGCACAAACAAGGCCATTTGACCCCTTGTGGTAGCTCCACTATTCAATCAGACCATGGCTGAACTTAGATGTGCCACTTTCTTGCACTACTCCCACACCCCTTGATGCTCCTCGTGTTTGAAAATCTATGTATCTTTGGGGGGAGGCACCAACCATTCAGGTAAATGCCAAAAGTTCAGTGCCAACATTTCCCAGCAAGTTCCAGCCTAATATAATAACAACTTTTCCAAATCTTTGAGTCTAACACCATATTTACCCTTCCTCGAAAAATAACCAACAAGAGCAGCAATGCCAACTTTCAAAAGAAATGCACTTAATGCTGTTGGTGGGTAAAATAACCTTAAACTATAGAACAAGCACAGAAGGAACCCTTTGACTCATTGCAAACTCTCCCAGCTCTTTACTGGAGCAATCAGAACTAATCGTGCTGCCCTGTTCTCTCACCACTGTTTTATAACTACCTCTGCTTCACATTTTTCCTTAAAGACAACACTGATTTTCCACTCCAGCTAAGTTTGTTGTGCTGCTCAGCTGGTGAGATAAAGCTATCCAACAGTGCATTGAGCTGACTTCTCTGCAGTCTTGTATGAAAGTTCATCTCAATGTGGACCTAATATGAGATGTGCAAATACCAGGCAGCAATTTCATATCTGAATTTATCGACCAGCAATATGGTTTTAGCATTCCAATGAAGCAAAACGCAATGTGGAAGTATGATTTAAAATCAGTCAGCAAATGCTGGACGAGTTCAATGAAGCATTCTGTTTGGTAATTGATCAAATGGATGTCGAGCTGCATGAAGTGGATGCAAACATAGGTTTAACAGGTTTTGCAATACAGGAAACTCACTTCAGAGATGAGTCGTAGGATCTGAAGCAATTTATAACACTGGTGTGCACTTAGCCCATTTTAGCTATGAAGGTCAAAAAAGATTCAAAGCATTCCTGTTTCCCAACTCTCAGTCTTGCTGGCTAAAGCATGTCAAGTGTTCATCCGATACCTTTTTTTAAATCCAATGAATGTATCTGCCTACACCTGACTCAAGCACAGAGATCCAGTCCCACACTACTCTTTCAGTGAAAATGTTTTTCTTCAATTCCCCTGCAAATCAATCACTTTAGATCTGTATCACTGATTTATTGACTATTGCTGAAGGGTACAGGTTCACCCTACAAAGGCTTCTCATAACTTTATGTGTCTCAGATGACTGTTCCCTTGACCTCCTTCTTACTAAAGAAAACACTTCCCACCAAGCCATTTTTTCTTCACAACTAACCTGTTCTTGCCCTTGAAATAAGTTCCTTTGTGCCCTGTCTCATGCTTTCACATGCAGACCTGTAGACAATACTCCAGCTGTCGTCCAACTGGTATTTTGTACAGTTTTTCCTTTTTCATTCAGCCAGGTATCCATAATACCCTTTGCACTGAATACTTGTGAGGCCATTTCAGAGGTCAATTAAGTGTCAATCACTCACATACGTATTTTGGATCACAAACAGGCTCGTGTGAGTAAGAATGGCCAATTTCCTGTGGAACATTGGTGATCCAAATGGGTTTTCATTACAAACTTCCTTTCCAGTACAGTGAGTACATTGTCCCTTTCTATTGTTTGATCATACAGTTACTGGGTTGCATTGGCATATCTAAAACATTGATTCTCCCATTGGGAAATGGAAGTCCAGAAGAATGCTTTGACATCCTTTCAATTTTTGTCTGTGGTCTAAGCTGAAAATCGACCAGTGACAAGAGAGAGGCTTCTCCAAGAGTAGTTCTGTCAGGGTCAGCTCCAGAACTCAGTCGACAATGAATTCTGAACTTCAGCAAGCCGTGAAGAAGTTGATTCACATTGCAATCTGGTAAAACAAAATCCTAGAGATTAATGGGACAGAAGGAGGCCATTCAGCTCACTGCCTCTGTACCAACTCTTTTTGGAGAATTTCAATATTAAACTCATTGCTAAGTTTTTTTCCAAATAAAATTACAACAAAAAGCAGGAATATTTAAAAAGACAGAGAAATCTGGCAAAACATGGAAGGGATGAGTTGCTGAGCAAGTGCTGAAGAAACCAACTGAGATTTATGCTTCACGAAATTACACTTCAAATGGTCATTGAAAAATAAAATAGCGCAGATTCTAGAAATCTGAGATGAAACAGAAACTGCAGGAAATGCACAAAATATCAGGCAGCATCTTAAAGAGAGAACCAGAATTAACATTTTGTCAATGGCATTTTGTCAGAGCAAAGAAATGTTAGAGGTCAAACAAAGTTTCAGTTGCAGAGAATGGGAAGCGATGGAGACATGGAGGGAATA
>JARFYF010000056.1:20193445-20205748 GCA_030265395.1 Rhina ancylostomus
TTTTGAAAATAGTTACCTGATGAATAATTTATATTCAGCAGCTGCATACATACAGGTTTTTACTTAAATACAAGATGGTGGGAGCATCAAGTAAAGGACTGCAGGACTTCACAGGACCACCCACCAGATAAAATCAACAACGTAAATATTATGGAAAATAGCTACTTGCAAAATATTGCTCTGAGTTTTAACCAGGTGACTTTAATAAAAAGGTGATAGAAAAAGAAATCAAGTTGCACATGAAGCCAATGTGTGCACAATTTTTAACTAGCCAGCAGAGATGACAGATTTATCTTCACTGGGCCCATTCGTGCTGAACAAAACCACCTTTATCCATGTTCCACTCACATTTGAACTTAAATGGGCTGGACACTGAGAGCTTAGCTCATTGGTGCTTTGCACCTTGGATGTTCTGGGCAGTGACTAGGCCTCAGCCGGCAATGTGCAGAAGATATGGCCCTGGAACAACTCAGACAGCCAGCCAAGCTGGAGGTGAAACCTTGTCAGTTGTGAAACCTGCAAGCATTCTTAACAGTTTTTAAATGTCTCTGGAATTTGTCAGTATTTAAAAAAATGAAAGTGATTAAAAGATAAGTAATAATGAAAAAAAAACAAATAAGATTCATTAAGGACACATAAAAATCAGCTAGAATGTACAATTTCCCTGTTAATCATGTTTGGCATCTCCACTGCTATAAAAAAAAACTGAGCTTGTTTTTTGTATACTTAGTTTATATCTAACTATCCTTGGTCCATTTTTTCATGGAGAATTTGCATTGCTTTTATTGAGAGAAATTGCTGTTATTTCTGTTTCCTCTATCCATCGACATTATCTGTTTTCTGAGTAAATTGAGGTGGATTTCTGTACCATAGCCTAGTTTCTGTAGGTAGTATATCCACCTCAGCTCTTTGGCTGATGCAGAGCAGTCAGAAAAAAAATCTCTTTGTAGAAGACTTGAATGGGATGTTTTTTACATATATCTGATGGAGCAGATGGTATTATAGTCTAACATGTCGTGTAAATGGCATCTCCACTGACAGTGCAGCACTCCCTTGGACTCTGAGATTGCTGTGTTCGAGTCTTTGGGGTGAAATTTGAATCCACAGACTTCTGACTCTGGGGCACAAGTGCCAGAACTGAGTTACAGTTAAGCCCAAAACTAAAGCACTCTTGAAGTACAGTCACTGTTTTACAAGATGCAGCAACTAAGTTATGGACAGCAGCTCCTACATTATTGCCAAATTGCATTTCTGTGCATGTGTAGGATCCTGTTCACACCTCCAGTGATGCAGAATTCCCTCAGAACTGTGTCAGGTAAGGGAAAGGGCTGAGTTTGTAACCCCACACAAATACTTTTTAAGGGAAGATGCTTCTCATCTTTCCCACAGACTGAAGTTTGGTGGGGTGGAAGGGGATTTGGTTATTGGGAAGCAGTGTGATGCAGTTTGATGTGACTGCGCTGGTTGGGAAAGCTATGGGACTGAGTGCAAATCTGTTGTTAATCTTTACCCAACGTCAAAAGGGGAGAGCTAAATCATACATGGTGCAAAATCACCCTCAGCTTCCCAATGGGCATTGAATCTGAAAGGTATATAAATTCTACTTGGATGCTCGTATCTCTCTGCAATTAGACCAGATCAATCCGGATCCAGCCCAGTGTCCAGACTTACTACTGTGGTCCCCATTGCATTTACACTTTCTGGCTGTGGAGAGCTAGATGAGCTGTGTCCCCCAAACCTGAAACCCCAGTCAGCCGGCATCCAGCAAGGGTGACAGGCTCAATGTTGTGACCTGGCTTCTGGCATCATATCCTCAGGTCCTTCCACCAAAACGCCCTTTCTGTAGTGTTCCAGTGTGTAAAACACTAATTGGGGTCACAGCCGGTCGGCCTGCCTGCCCATCTTCCGCGCTTACGTGCGCACGTGGGTGTCGTCGAAGAGGGAGCACATGGCCTCCACAGGCACCCTGGTCGAGTTCCGCGCTCGGTGGGCCCCTCGGAGGATCGCATGTGGACGGGGCAAACGTAATCCTCATCTGAAGTGTCACGTTAGCGGGTTTATGTGTGTGTTTCGTTTAGTTTTAGTTTGCTTATCTCTTGTAGTTGTATCATCTGCGTAGTTTCTTTCTGTATTAGATGTAGTGTTGGACACTGGCTGTTCGTTTGTCATGCTTTTAGTGAATAAATGTTTATAATAAAAAAACACTAATTGGTGAATAATTAATAAAATAGAAACAAATATTTTAAAAATAATAAAATAAAGTAAAATGAGTTACTAACAAATAACATGCATCCAAATAGAATATATACCTTTCAGATTCAATGCCCATTAGGAAACTGAGGGTGATTTTGCACCCTGTATGAGCTAGCTTTGTCTGTGTGATGCTGGGTAAGTTTAGCACCAGAGTTGCACTCAATACTGTGGAGCAACAAACAAACTGCTGGAGGAAACCAGCGGGTCGAGCAGAATTTGTGAGGGAAAGGAATTGTCGATATTTCAGATTGAAACCCTGCATCAAGACTTCATCGGAACATAATTCCTTTCCCTCCACAGATGCTGCTCGGCCCATCGAAGTTGGGTATTGCTCCAGATTCCAGCATTTGCAGTCTCTGGTGACTCAGTACCATGGGTTTTCCAACCAAAGCAATCACTTTAAACTGCACCAGGCTCACTTTTTTTCCTTAGGATATGTTTCTTCATTGAAATGAATGGAACTGCTGTACATTCACTGGTCAAGGTCACCACTTTGTCACTGGGTCCAGTGCGAAATGCACAGTGAGATGAACTGGTGTCTGCCCTTTAGCCTGTCTCGGACTTACTCGTTTGATCGCTTGCATGCTGAAGTCGAAGATGTAAGGGCACAGATTTCATCAGTCAGCTCTGGACAATGACATTAGTATAACTTCGTGTCACCGTCACATGTTCTTAAAGACTGAGAAAGGATTCCAAAGAAAGTAAAAGCGAGGGAGACAGCAACTACCTGGCCAAGACACAATAAGGACCAGTCAGCACCAAACCTGGGATAAAGTTGAAACAAAATGCTAACAAGCAAGATGTATATTGAATGAAGTAAAGCTTGTAAGGGATGGGAGAAGCTTCTTAACACTGTTAAAGTAAATGAGTCATCCTGATACTCTGGGGCCCGATGGGTATGTTTCTGGAAAACTGCAACCTTTCTGTGATACACAGGTAGGCAAAGATGGGTTTTTGGTTTGACCTTTTTGCTCTGCTAACATCAGCAAGCTCTGAATCTAACATCAGCCTTCAGTGTGCCTTATGACTCTAAAGGCAGATAGCATGCTGTGTGTGTTTACAATTTAGGTCAGCTTGTAGAATTAAATAAAAATGCTTGCTAATTGATTTCCTTCTTTGAAAAATAAAGGCCATGGTAGATAAACAGTTTTACAATGCGACACGTGGCATGACATCAGAATTACATTCTGAGCCGTTCCATTAATCAGGTATCTGGTTTAAATTTCTGGAACAACTTTATAAACACTGGGGGGAAACTCTCCCCACTGTTCTCTAGGGAAAGATAGCGTCTGGTATAATACTGAACTTAAAAGATCAAAGAGTTCCAGATTCTGTCATTGTTCTCTGCAGAGTTTCCAGTGTGTGAAACCAGGAAAGCAAATCCCAGCCGGGATTCCTCCATCTGATTGCTTTCCAGCCACACTCATCCATGCTGTGTGGTTACAAGTGCTAGGTTGGGGTATGCAAATTGGCCTGCCACAGTCAAGCAGGCTGCCAACACTCACCATCCAAGGCTCACACATGAAGTACATAGACTTGGCCAAGATGAAAAGACTGCAGATGTACGTGGAATTGCACCCTGCAAGAGTCAAAGCTGTGGAAAATATTTTTTAAGATTGCAATAAATAGAACGTGAGAAAGTGGATTTGTTTTACTTAAGACAGGAACATCCACAAGCTTACAGTGTGAAAGGGAGCACTCACTGGGCTTTCTCACCTTCGTTTCCAAAGACTCGTACACAAATAGACTACTTTCAACCTGTGTCATAAATGCCCAGTGGTCCAAAGAACATATCAGATTATGAACATTGTTCATGAATTGTTACTGATGATATTTGTTGGGAAATGTTTACTGGGGCAGAAATTCATTTCTGACTGTAATGTCAAATGTCTCTTTTTGTCCAGTTTAATATTCAGTTCTGTTGCTTTCACTGGAAATGAATGTTGTGGACAGGGCATGTAACATGTAATCCAAAAACACCCAGACAGAACTATCTTTCAACCTGGATTTCTATCCTGTTGTATCTTAATTATTCTTTTTTAGCTCACTTCTTTAATGTGAGTTTTGTTTTGGTTTGGTTTGGTCTTTAATTTGGTTTATAATGAAAGGGACTGACAGAGGCATAAAAAGAGCAAAGTAATATCATACAAATGTGTTGTGCATTTGCCCATTGAATTCATTGCCAGTAATTTACAGCCCATCAAGCAAAAATAACATTGTCCTAACTTAAGCCTAAACTTCATACCTTTATAAATGTGTCAGTGTTATGGAGAGGAATATCTACCACCTAAGGTTGTTCAAAATATATTCTCAACATATTCCAAGAACTCCAAAATGACAAAAATGGAACAAGCCAGAAAGTTAGCTCTGTGTGCTGTTAGTGATCATTGTTATTATTCCCAGTTACTTACTCTTTAAAGTTGAGGAGATTCCAACAACATAGCACATTCACCTCGTACATCAGGCACCAGGGTAAGGAAATGCTAAGAATAAATGATTCCAAAGCAATTTTGCTATTAGACCCCGAGGATACTAGACTTTTAACACTTGGAAATGCGTTGCCTTTCCATTATTGCTCATTTTATTTTAACACATTCTGAATCTATTATTGACCCTCTGAAAATAATGATTTCCATAACCATCACCACAATGAAAAGCTCTCTTGTTTAAAAAGAGCAGAGTCATCATTCTGTCAGTGCCTTAGAGTCTTTCCCTTTGTTTGGCCATGAGCTTTTGCTCTGGGCATTAGTCTGGATTAAAGAGCAAGAGTTGAAAATCTGCTAATCACAGTGGTGTTGAACCTCAGTGTATCTTCTCACCAGCTAATCCATGGAATAACAACAACTACATAGTACTGAAATTTAGATATGGCAGAAAGTAAGTCCATCCTGAACAACTAGCCTATGTGGCATTTATTTTCCATAAAAATCACTAATTCCACCTGCCTATATCTTTCGATTCCCTGCCCATGTTTCCTCTTGAAAGCATCTCATCCTACTTACTGCAAACACTTCCCATGGAAGTGAACTTCATGTTCCAACCATTTTCTCAGTGAAGACCTTCCTCCTCATTTCCCCATCCACATAATTAGTAACTATCTTAAATTTTTGGTCCCTGGTTTTGGGAATAGTTTCTCCCACAAGTGTCTTCATGGACCTGGTATAATTCTTTCATCACTTAAAAAAAATCCCCTCAGCACCTAAACCATTAATATACTGCTATTTGTTAAAGCTTGCTGTATTTTGATGTATTTGTCAGCTTTCCTCTAAAACCAGATGAAAATGGCCTCCTTCTGCTTCTGTTTCTTATGAGTTTACATCATCAGGACATTTCAAAGTTGAATTAGGATTGAGGTATATAGTCAGTGTTGTAATGCAGGAAACACAGTAGCCAATTTGAACTGAACATGGTCCCATAAAAGACAATGTGATAATTTGTTTTAATGTTGGAGGATAACTATTGGTCAGGACAAAAATAAACCTTCTTGCTCTTCTTTGATTATTCCCATGACCTCTTTCACAGTCCACTGAGAGGGTAGATTTAATTCAATTTCTGCTCTGAAAGATCATGCAATTTACAAATTGTGTGTTCAACTGGCATTCCTGAAGGAGACTTGGTAAGTACTCAGTGCATGGAGTGGAAAGGTTCCTTCAGGAGGCTTCTGTGTTTGTAAACAGCAAAAGCTGAAAGCTGCAAAAGCAGGAAAGGAAAACCAAGAGAAGCACATGGCTGCCCATTTAGAACCGAATTCTTGCAATGTTCTGTTACCCACTATAATGACTGAAAGCGACAGCAGTAAACACTGGGGATCAGGAGAAATTAAACTTGGAGCTGACTATTGTTGGGGAACAGCTCAAGGGCAAGGGAATTTCATGAGTACAACCTCTCTTAAGCTCCACATTTGTAAGTGTCATTAATGTAACAAGACAATTTATCTAAGTTTATCAGCTTGCCCTCCTCCTGCTCACCCTTCCCTCTCACCTGCTAACTCCTACACTTTAAGCATACACTTCCGATCCCTGTGACTTGAGTTGTGCAGACAGAAGAATATGGGTGAAAAACAATTAGGCAAGAGCCTGACTTGAGCTTTGCACTGGTAGAATTAAATGCAACCCCTATTGACTGTCTAAAAACTTAGAGAATGGGCATCCGTGGGCTAGTTGACCATCAGCATGGAGTGTGTGACCTTCAGCATATTGGAACAGGAGCCCTTTTGGACTGAGTACAGCATACTACACAGGCCTGGTGGTAGAAATATATGTTGTGGTGATAGTATTAAATGGGTGCTGGAATATCTGCTGCCTATTGTATTCCTCTTCTAAAACCTGGTTACATTGAGTAAGGGATAATCCGCAAAGACTTACTGTGACCAAAGTTGAGTTCTATTTCTTGCTGATCAACTTAGCTCAATCCTCCATTGTTGCCCTATTGTGCCATCTCTGGAGATCCGAGTGCCTCCTAAAATATATCAATTTATGATGTGCCTTTCACAAATGAGTAAATCAAACATGATTGCCAACCATTCAGTTTGGAATGATATGTTTGTAAGTATTAGGAAATATGTTTAAAAAAAATTCAATAACTACTTAAAATGGGAAAAAGTAGCATCAGTGAGGGGAAAGGACAGGGGTATGGGACTAATTACATGGCTCTTGCAAATGCCATGGTGGGACAAATGAGCACTTTGTGTTCAAAATGAATCTATGATTTGCTAGAGAGACAGAAAGTGCTGGAAACACTCAATGGGTCAGGTAGTATCTGTGGAGAGAGAACCAGGGATAACATTTCAAATTGAAGACGCTTTGTTAAAACTGGAAAAAAGCAATTGGTGATCACTTAATTATAATTTAATGTAAAGTATATAATGACACATATCAAGAAACTATGGGGGCCCACAATTTTGACACGTTTACTTTAAGAATGGGAAATGTTTAGTGCCAAGGCCTAAAGCACATAATCTGGACCAATCTAATCCACTACAGTTGTGAGTGAGCATTGTGCTGTCAAATATGTCACCGTTTGAATAAGTTGTTAAATCAAGGTCTCAGTTGCCTCTCAAGTGGAACAGAAATTTCTCTGGCATTATTCAAAGAAAGGAAGGAGAAAATATTTATCTCGTAACCAGCACAAAAAAGCAATGACTGTGCTATTTATAGCATTGCAATCTGTGGGATCTTGCAATGCCTAAATCAATTTCAGCTTGCCTTTGTCACTCCACTGCCAAAGTTACTACATTGGTTTTATAGCACGCTTGGCATCCTGAGGTCATTAAAGGCTCCGCCAAAATGCAAGCCTTCTTTTAGTTAGAAGTAAATTTGCCAGATTCGCTAAGGCATCAGGAAAGACCTGGCCAAAAACAAAAAGAGTACTGTCATTCATTTTATATTGGGCTGAGTGTGAGCCAGTGGTGCCAGCTGAACAAGACTTCCCTGTCAATGGTGAAGAGCAGTAGTCCAACAACTAATACAAATACAAATGCAGCTTTAACATTCAGATACTGTAAACCAGCAGTTCGAGTCTGGGGCATTTTCTCAGTGAGTCCTTATGTTAACCACTTACTAATTAAGTGACATGATTGGCATGCTAATGTCGAGAAAATGGTGCAAAGATGAGATGAAATCAATTAGCCCAAGGAAATGCAACATTGTTTTAGCGAGATATTCAGAAAGAAGCCATGCATCCCAAAGATGTGCTGGTTGATGGGTTAACTGGCCCCTGGAAATTACTGCTCGTGAAGGCGGGTGGTAGGAGAATTGGAGGGAGTTGATGGGGCATGTGAGAAAGATTCGGTTAGAAAGAAGCAAGTGGGAGAATGGGGTTGATGGAATTGTTCTGAGAGCTAGCATAGATGTGATGGGTTGAATGGCCTCCTGCGTATGAAGAAAATATAGGAAATATGAATAACATGTGCACTTTTAAAACTACATGTTCATGTAAAGGCATGTAAAGGCATTTCATTGTCCCTGGGTTTTCATTAATTGATGCATATATGTATCTTAAAGACTCCAATAAACCATGAATCGATTATTTGAAAATCCAAATGGTTTGGCATGTGGCTCATCGGAGCCCTTGAAGATCACCAGAGCCACATGTTTCATGCTCCCTTGAAATTCACCAGGGCCCCGTTTCCAGAACTTCCTATAAATTACTGGGCTCCCTGGAAAATTTATCATATTACTGTGTAACATCTCAGAAGAAGTGAATTAAAAGTGTGCTGGGGTATTTATAAGAATTGCATCAGATAGTTCAGAAAATCTACCAGTTTGGCACCACAAGTCCCAAGAGTGGCAGATTAATGGAGCTTTATTGAAAATCCAGACCTTGTGCAGAGATCCTGAGATTTTGGAGATTATTGGATGTTATTCCAAGTAATACCCTAACACATGTTTATTTCCTTTTTACACAAGCCTTGAAGGGAAGCAAGAAACTGAGCCCCAGTTAACTTAAAGGGAATGGGAAACAGAACCAATGAGTTTCTGCTTGTGGGTTTCAAAATATGCAAGCACTCTGTACTCCATACCTCAGCTCTGGTCGCAAACCCTCCATGTCCTTATGACCCCAACCCCAACCCCAGCCCTGGCCAACAGTCTGGACCCTGGTTTGACCTCACATCCCACAGAGCCCACGTACACTCCAAGTGCCAAATCATTGGGAATTCCAAACAATTGGGTACTGGATTGTTGGAATTTTACTGTAATGTTCTCTTCACATAATCTTAAGACAGTTATTAATCATTTTAAAAAATGTTAAAAAATATTTTAAATATGTTAACTACACCATTGAGACAGAACACAAACTTAATGCAGATATTTTAGACTGCTTGCTAGAAATTGAAGATAATTCCGATATAGTTTTGTCCTTGCTAAAACTGATTCCTCACATTCGGGCAAGGAACACATGGGTAGGTTAGGAAGGGCAAATGTTGTGACATTGGAAAACTCCAGTCAGTTTTACATCACCAAACAAATAAATTGGACAATTTCAGGAATCTACTTCTCGTCATCTCTAGCGAATCAAAGGCTGAAGATTTTCATCAAAGTCCTCATGATATCTCAGTATGTTATTCGGTGAACACAAATGAAGCTATACCAGCAAGTAAGTAAACACCCGAGTGAGGTTTGTGTATTATTATCTCAGGATGTTTCATATGTTTTGCATCCAATCACATACCTTAAAACCTTCTTTTAGCTTAGTTTTGTCAATTTTGATACAACAAAGAGAATCTCTTTTTAATGAAGATACAGAAGACTGCAGATACCGGAATCTGCCTCTCTACTCTCAGTCCTGATGCAGGGTTTTGACCCAAAATATTGACAGTTCCTTTCCCCCCACAGATGCTGCTCAACCCACTGAGTACCTCAAGCAGATTGTTTGTTGCTCTCTTTTTAATGATGTTGGTTGAGGTTGATGTATTGGCTGGACCATTGGGAGATACTCCATTGCTCTTCTTCAAGATAGCATCATGGTCACTTTTGAAGCCACAGGTTCAGCCAGCCAGGACCTTGGTTTTGATGGGGTGGTTTGCTAGTGTCCAGCCCAGTGCTTTGCATTTGGCACTTGCAGGATCCCCAGAGTAAGACCTATATTTTGTGGCTGTGTGCCTCCCAACAATCTCCAGGTCTTGCTAGCGAGGACATTCCTTGAGGCCCACAACAACCCTGATATCCATCTGACATCTTGTGTTGTCATTAAACCATTCCAATATCTCTGAATTTCTTTCATGAAATGATGGAAATACATTTATATAAGCCCATAAGACAAAGGAGCAGAAGTCGGCCATTCGGCCCATCGAGTCGGCTCCACTATTTGATCATGAGCTGATCCATTCTCCCATTTAGCCCCACTCCCCCGCCTTCTCACCATAACCTTTGATGCCCTGGCTACTCAGATACCTATCAATCTCTGCCTTAAATACACCCAATGACTTTGCCTTCACAGCTGCCCGTGGCAACAAATTCCACAGATTCACCACTCTCTGGCTAAAGAAATTTCTCCGCATCTCTGTTCTGAATGGGTGCCCTTCAATCCTGAAGTCGTGCCCTCTTGTACTAGACTCCCCTACCGTGGGAAACAATTTTGCCACATCTACTCTGTCAAGGCCTTTTAATATTCAAAATGTTTCTATGAGTCCCCCCCGCATTCTTCTGAACTCCAAGGAGTACAGCCTAAGAGCCGTCAGACGTTCCTCATATGTTAATTGTCTCTTTCCTGGAATAATTCTAATGAATCTTCTCTGAACCCTCTCCAATGTCAGCACATCCTTTCTTAAATAAGGAGCCCAAAACTGCACATAGTATATAAGTCTGACAAACTATTGAAAAACTACTTAAATAATAAATTCAACATATAAATTAATGGAAAACATTAATGTTATTTGAAATAAGGTGAAGAAAAACACTTTTCACTTATATTTTTAATGAAGGTCAGCAACCAAATTCAAGTTAATGGAATCTCTGCTTATCCAACTGAAGGGTAAGCCGGTCAGTTCACTGAGATTAGGAGCGATGGCCAGGCTCAGTGCTGAGTCCAGGTATGGAGTTGGGAGGTTAGGCACGCTGCAATCTGACCTCCAGCACATTCATATTTCCACAATGCAGAGTATTGGCGTGGAAGTCCAGGAAGTCCGTGGAAGTCCAGTTCCATTTACTGCAGCAAATTGGCAGTTTTCTGTGGAACCTCTGGCCAGCTTTCAGTGCAATGCAGTCCAATATCTCACTGGAAGAACAACACTTCTGATAGTGAAGCACTTCCCAGTGCTGCACCAGGTTATCAGCCTTAATTTTTGGGCTCAAGCTTGTGGAGTGGGACTTGAACCTGAACTTCCTGCCTCAGGAACTGGTGCTAAACTTGAAACATAGCTAAGACTTGTCAACAGTTAATCACTTAATAAACCAGGCTGAGGCTAGCCCTTGGTCCCTTAGATCAGAATTTCAGCAAAAATCTTTTGATGATGTTTAAAGAAAATCTACTCATGAATCAACCTGCAATAATCAGGATATTTTGCAGTTTACTGGCTGATGAACTGAACATACCCAAGACATTTTGGTGTGACAACCATTCGGTACATTTATCCTCTGCCCCATCAGTGACGCAGAATGAATTGGTGATTGGTTGCATGCTCACTTTTTGTTTTGAGGACTCATTCAGACAGGCACTTGCAGAGCCGGCCCTGCTGCCAATGCCTGGTGTCCACAGATCATGAACTAAATAGGGAGATTCCTAAGGTGTTAGTATGACTCCAGCCAATGAAACAATGTTTTTGCCATTGTATTTCCTCCCTTTTCTTCTGATGAGCCTTCTCCTAGGAGCCAACTGCAGGTAAGTGGATTTAGAGTGTAGTACGTGATCTGCATATCCAAAAACCACCAGATCCGGGATTGGACAGGATTCAGAGACCATGTCTATCTGTCTCTGCCCTTGTACACATACCTTTCCTTGGTCACTGGAAATTCCCTCTGGACTGCAGATAAATGGTAAAGTCAGTTGATTGGAACATGGGATTAGTGCAGGATTAGTGAAAGTGGGTGCCTGATGGTCAGCATGGGCCAAAAGGGCCTGTTTACACACTAGTTGACTCCATGATTCGATGGACCTTACAAGATGTCAGTTAAACTTTAGGCAATAGTAGAAAACAGTCAATATCAGATCAGCTGCCCATAACAGGTCTCTACCGATTCTAATTTCTATTGAAATGAATGGAATTAATAGCTTAAATTTAAAATGAGTGGCTGGTCAGATAGTCCTCGATGTGCCAAACTCAAAATAATGCGCACCGGCTTTGTCATCTTTGTGAACTGTTTCCATTGCTGCAGCCATATTGAAGATATAGGCAGCAACGCCTCCGCCATGGTTATCCTCAACACTGGTGCCCCACAACACTGTGTCCTCAGCCCCCTACTCTACTCCCTATACACTCATGACTGCGTGGCCAGATTCTGCTCAAACTCCATCCACAAGTGTGCAGATGACACCACCGTAGTGGGCTGAATCTCACATAACGATGAGTCAGAGTGTAGGAAGGAGGTAGCAAGCCTAGTGACATGGTGTCAT
>JARFYF010000056.1:20234072-20244739 GCA_030265395.1 Rhina ancylostomus
ATGATAGAAAACATCGCCACTAGAGGCAGGGAGATGGGGACCTCACAGCTAACCAATGCCAGCATTTGATCTCATCCAGCTACATCATATGTGGTCAACACTGAAACCAGCAGACAGTTCAAAATGATCAAGTGAACCTTGTTAATCTTAAACTTCCTTTCCTTAGCAGTTGTTATTCATGTATTTGACTTTGCACAAGCCCTTCATCAACCTGCAGACCAGCAACCTGTTGACAATCGCTCTGAGGGTGCATTGTCACAGAGCTCACACCTTCTGTGAACCAGCACAAAATGTCACGGTTGAGCTTTCATCTGATGACTTACACATCATCATTTGGCAAGAGGCGGTAACTTAGATGAGGACAACAATGGAAAATCTGTATGAGCCTGTAGGATTGTCCAACCTCTGTCCAGCTGGATCCAGATAGAGGGCCATGAACAGACAGGATATTTCTGGAGGAACTCCAAAGAATGTCTGAAGTGCTGGCTGTTGCCCAGCCAGACTGTATATATATGCAAAGAGATGAAAGGCATATATATCTGAGCAGTGCCAAGGCTTTGTAGGCCTAACTGATGATGCCTCATTATTGCACATTAACCAAACCACCCAATCAAATGAACACATGCAGGTTGTTACATAGAACTTGTGCAGAACAAACGTTTTCTATGATAGGATAAATGCCTTATTCCTGGCCATCTAAGGCACCAAAATGCTAGAGCAAAGTGCTCAGTAGCTCAATGCTGACAGGGAAGTCCGAGAGGACCATAAGGGGGATGTCAAGGAGAAAGTGCACAAAAAGAGGCCAGTTCCCCTTCTCGTCCATGCACTATCTCACTCCAGTCCTGCAGACCTGGATTGCGACTGCACAGGTTCAGTTGGAGCTATGCCGGGGTAGTGTGAGTGAGGGAATGTGGTGGGGGACCTCCTGGCTCAAGTGCATATTGCTTGACAGCCAAGCATGAGAGTGTGAGCAGCATTCCTCTACCTCTGCCAACTTCTGAAATGAAAGCTCACAAGAGTTATTGGAAGAGGAAGAGGAAAGATTTGGAACTGTCAAAGAATGTGCACGTGGATGCTTTTTGCTATGGTTCCCGATCTTCCTGATTGAAATTTCCACTTGTTCATTTCAGTAAACTCTCCCAAACCCCACTTATCCTCCACCCAAAATTTACAGATAACTTCTGGGACTGCTGCTTTTAAGGTGTTGGGTCTGTCAAGGGGATGGCTGGGAACCACAAGGAACACTATAGATGAGGCATGATTGAATACATTTTTATGTTTAGTTTTTCTTTGAGAACTTTCTAACTAAATTACTTTAACATTCTTAAAGGCTTACAAACCCCCTGTATTCTCTATCCACCACCCCCAGCCCTGTCATCACTGCCTCCAAAGGAGGGGGTGGGGGTGGAGGTCCGTGGGATGTAATCCAGGGGATCGGTCACAAATCCCAGGTTAGGAACCACTGCTTACATAGTGTTAAGTTTACAAATTTATGTTAAGTTCTAAACCAGGAGGTGTAAATTATGATAATCAGTTTAATGGCAAGTATGATAAGAAATCAAAATAAAGAGAAGGAAAATAAGTTGAGTTGAAGAGAGGGACATAAAAGAGACAGGTTGGTTTTGACCATGAGGGACCGATATTTTAACATCTAAGCTGTAGAATAGGTAACTCAGGGGCTTGTATTCACATACAGGTAGGAACCATTCAGTGGGTTTGCATCTGTGTATTTGCACCATGGCATAGAAAGAACAGTATTGAGTAGAAAGATTGGGGATTGAGGATGAGGTCGGTGGAAGGGGCTGAGTGTAATAGATTGGAGGGGAGTGGATCAAGAATGGGGGATCGGGGTAGGATGGTGGGGGGAAGGTTGCAAGATGGAAGATGATCAGGGAGACCAGAGGGGTAAGGAGATGATAACATTGATCAGGTGACCACAGAATGATGTTTTGGAGAGAAGACTGCAGTAAGAGGGCAAGGGACAAGGTTAGAGTTGGGGAGATGATCACGGTGTGAGAAGATCACTTCATGGTTAGAGGATCAAAGTGAGTGTAGGTGACCTGGTGTGGGGAGAAAATCAAGTTTGCTGAGAAGATGAGTGTAAGGAAAAGAACAAGATTGGGAGGTAGATTGAGATGAGGCAGAAGATGAAAGTTGCAGAAGATATCAAGGAGGGATGAAAAGATCATGGTGTGGGCAGAAGATGAAGTTTGAGCAGGATGTCACAGTTTGGGAAGATTGGAGGGAATAACAAGGAAATTGGTGGAGCTCAGCAGAAGTTTTGTTGGCCAGATAGAGACTAGAGAGAGAAGCAGAGTGGGAAAATGGGAAGATGATTGGATTCTTCTGGGATGGAGATTGTTCTAGTGGAGGGATATGATCAAGGAGCATGGAGGAAATCAGAGGCAGCCCAAAGAAAACCTTTTAGAGGCATTAGGAGATGAGGAGATCATGAGATTAGAGAGATTATTTTGGCTTTGAGTAAAGAGGATGAAATCCAAGGGAAAATCAAAGGGTCATACATGCCAATGGAGGGGAAATGCACCCCAACATTTTCCCTGCGAGTTTGGTCCTTGCTTATCGTATGAGTTCCTGAACTCACACTATTCAATTAAGTTGAATCCCAAGTCTCTTGCTGAAGTTTAGCTGTGGAAACACTTGAGGAAGAGCAGGCTCACACAAACAGAATTTTCCTTAATTCCACAATTAACTGCGCATCTGTGGTCACCCAAAAATGGAAAATCCTGTCCAATAGCAAGCCACGGGGTTTGGAACAAAAGTTGCAGATGCTGGAAAACTGAAACAAAATGAAAGTTCAAGATGTTCTCAGCAGGTCAGGCAGCATCAATGGAGAGAGAAACAGAATCAACCTTTCAGGTCAAGACCCCTCATCATAATTGTTAAAGAGGATAATAACTTGATAATGAAAATAAAAGAGCTGGAAATCTGAAATAAAAATAGAAAATGCTGGAAACACTCAGCAGGTCAGGCAGTGTCTATAGAAAGAGAAACAGAATTTATATTTCGGGTTGAAGACCCTCACCAGATGAACATTCCAGAGATCTGATCTGCAGTTCATAGCTTTTACATCTCCCTTTGTTTGTGTTCTCTCTCTACAACTGTCCTCATCAACTGATCAACCAGTTGGCTTATCATCACAGTAACCATGGACTCACCCTGTCAAAAATATTCCCTTTGTTTCTATCCATCTCTCCCCTATCCTCGCTGCAACTTAAAACAAACTCACTGCAACAAAAGGTTTCTCTCTTCTGCAGTTCTGATGAGGGTTCTTTGCCCTGCGACAATAACTCTGTTGCTCTTTCCTTAGATGTTGTCTGACCTGCAGAATGCTTCCAACATTTTCTGTTTTTGCTTAGCAAGACACATTTTCTAATTGATTGTTGTTTAAGCATGAGAATTTGGAGCTATCTTTTGTCATTAGAAGAGCTGCATCAAAGATTACGATTAAATTAATTATCAGCTTCAGTCTCAAGAAATGAGTCAGTCAGAAAGGAGACCATTAGTTGGCAGAGAGGTATTGAATTCATCAAGATATAAAGTTGTTTTCACATGAAATTATCTTTATACATATACATTTCAGTGCTGGCTTATTAGGGAGCTAATTATTAGCAGTATAAAAAGACCATATGATGTCTGAGGTTTGGATTGGAAACAGGAAAAGCAAATGTTAGACTGAATAATGAAAACATGCAATCATAAAAGACATGCAATAAATGGAATTAGAATAAGAACTACAACTTCCACACAATTTCCATGTGACTGAAATTTTGCAAGGACCAGGGAATATTTGTTTGGGATCTATCAGATACATTTAGTATCTATCAGAACAATTCTAAACATCAAGACAAAATCATTAATTTTCTGACATATTATTGTGGAAGACGCACACCTTCAACTAATTTTAATTGAAAAGCAAATAAAGCTGCAGATATTGGAAACATGAAACAAAAAGAGAAAATGCTGAAAACACTCGATGAGTCAGGCAGCATCTTTGGAAAGAGAAACAGAGTTGACGTTTCAGGTCAATGATACTTCATATTTTGCTTTTATTTTCATTACTTTAATTAAAGAAGAATGGAATCCGGGTTCAGGGTGTAACAATTTGAGAAATATTGTAACCTTGCATTGAAAATGAATGATGAAAAGTAAATTAATGAAAGGGGAGGAATTGTTTGCTGTATGTAAATGGAACATGAGAAACAATTGATCTATTGAGCCTTTGCAGATTGCTCTACCATTCAGTTGGGAACTGATGTTGTGGGCAAGGATTACACTAGCTCTGATCATAGTGAATTTTGGAGCTGGCTTGAGGAGCTAAGTGGTCCATTCTTGCTTCTATCTCTTTTGTTCTTATTCATGGGGTGGGTGGAGGGGTTTATGGGAATGTGCACACGTATAGGATCAAAAACAGCATTATAGTCACTGACACTCATCCACAATCACCTTACCAGAAGACAGGTCTGGACCTGCAAGCAATGTAATTTAAACAAAATTAATAAGATTGGAGTAATAAGATTTGTTTGTGCTTTTATTTTAAAGTTGGATGGAGACTAATGAGACAAAGATATTCCAGACATTGAATCGTAGGAACACAGAATCACGAATCTGGTACAGGACAGGAGGAGGCCATTCACAAAGTGCCAAAAAATGATAATCTCCAATAAATGGAATTCTTTCTACATCTGATTTGAACCTCAGCTGGACTAGTCATGTAAATAGTGTGGCTGCAGGGTATCCTGCAGCAAACAACTCACTTCCTGACACCTCAAAGCCTTTCTTTCATGTATGAGGCACAAGTCAAGAGCATGCTGGAATATTGTCCACTTGTCTGGATTAGTCCATCTCCAACATCACTCAAGACTAGCTTAATTGGCCTCCATCCACCACACTAAACGTTCATTTGCCCCAGCATCATAGCACCTGGCTGCAACCTAAGCCATCTCCCAAACATATCACAATACACCAACAACGACTCCCTAACCCACAACCTCCACCACCAAGAAGGACAAAGGCGCAAAATGCTTTGCAACATCACCTCCTATGGGTTCCTTATCAGGTCATACATTTTTATGGTATAGAATTATATCTCAGAATCTTCACAGTCTCTGGGTCTAAATCCTGGAAATCCTTATCCAATAGTACTGTGGAAGGACCTTTGTAAGAAGGACTTCCACAGTTCAAGATGGCTGCTCACCACTAGCTTCTCGAGGTCAATAAGGGATGGCAATAAACGTGCCTGTGATACCATTTGCCAAAAAATGAATTTAAGAAAACTATCTGCTTGAATAACAGTTGTCTGCAGTTTTAAAGTTATTTCTTTGTTGGAGAGATCACGGTTTAAGCAGAGTTAACATTCCATGACTTAAGTTTTAATCTTGTGCTGTATGTTTATTTTAACTTCTGAAACAGGCATGAACAGCTTGTACTGTGGAAGAGTGAGATCTGAGAACTTTTTTAGGCCGGAGATGGGGTTACTTTGAAATAAGGGGCCTCACAATTGATGCACAAAGGAGAACAATTTGCCAAAAATTGAAGAAGCATATGGTGCAACAAATGGCCAGTGGTGAGCATAAATTTGGACAGATGTAAGTTAGAGGAGGAGGATGCTTCATCTTAGTGAGACTGTTTGCTCCTAATGGCCAATCAGCACATTTGGACCCTTGCAGCACCCCTTCCCTTGGGGAAAACCCCCTGAGGCACTTTGGCTATTACTCCACGAATCTTACACTGCATCCAGCACTCCATTAATCCCAAATTGCACTGCGCCAATCCTGACTGGTTCCCACTGCAAGCCGTGGGTGCATCTTTCACTGCTCCTCCACTACTTTAACTAACCACGCCACCAAATGTAAAGAGGCACAACTTGCTGCTGACTGCTACCATTCCCACTTTAGAAACCTTCTAGTTCACTTGGCAGTGGTGAACCGGAATTTCAGTAAATCTTGCCACGGGATTGCTAATTACAGAAGATACACTTGGGGCAATCTACCTTAGAGTTCCAACAGCTCTGCTTGCATCATATCAATGAGAAACGGCAGTAATTTATGTTACAAAGTGTGCTTTTAAAGATGCCACAACAAGACTGTGAAAAAAAAGACGTTTTCTCAGGCAATACAGTTAACTTTCAATTAACCCTTGTTTTCACTACAAAATAAAGCTTTTGATAATGATTCTTTTTAAACTGCTTAAACCTTGATATTTGATATTTATTATGTAATTCTAGGTGGTAGCTTGAGTTCAATATTTATGATTAAGCATTCAGCAGGTCAGGCAGCAACTGAGGAAAGAGAAAAGGGTTATCGTCTCAGGGCAAAGACCCCTCATCAGAACTGGGAACATCCAATGGTATTCAATGGCATTAGCCTCACTGAATTCCCCACTCGCTGGCCAGAAACACAGTTTGGCCAACCACATAGATACTATGGCTATAAGAGCAGACTGGAGATTGTGGTGACTGACTCAGCTAATTTCCTATCCATCACCTACAAGACACAAGTCAAGACTGTGATAAAATGTGCTCCATTTGTCAGAATGTGTGCTGATCCAACAAAGCTCAACAAGATCAACTCATCCAAGACAAAGAAGCCCAACTGGCTGGCACCCAAGAAGCCACCAAATTCTTTCTCTCCACCACAGGCACACTATGGCTGTAGTGTGCACCATCTACAAAATACTCCCAAACCTACACCAAAAATTAACACCACATCTGTGTACCATTATCCTGACTTGGACATAAATTGCCATTCCTTCGTTGTTGCTAGGTCAAAGCCTTAAAATTCCCAACCTAAACACCATTGTGGAAGTACCTGGTATACACAGCTTGCAGCTCATCACCACTTTTGAAGAGTATCTAAAGAATAGTAAAAACAAAAGATGGCCTTAGCAGTAATGTCCACAACACATTATAAAATAAAGCTATAGCCTGAAAATATCAACAGTTTGATACATGGTCTTGCTGTGAATTAGATATTTCAGATATCTAATCAGATATCTTTTCAGAATACCATTGGGACCTATTTTCCTTACGATGATATTTTTGGTGAAGTATAAGAAGTGAGTAAAACATCGCCTCAGCGTTAATGACGTATTCATTCAGGTATTATTTTGCATTTTATCCCTTGAAAAATGGATTAACTATTATTTGTAGGAATTGCTAACTTGCTAACTTAGCAACTATAAAGTTAAATTGGAATATATTTTATTCCTGATCAGCAGAGACTAAAGCTGATAGCTAAGCAACCTTTGTGAGTAATATTTTAGCAATTCTACAGAAGCTGATGAATTAATGACAAATGATAAAAGCCTCCTGTACTGGCTAAACACACAGAGGAGATTAACACCAGGCCCCCATTAGGTTCTTAGGCTTTCTTAAGCACTGAAGGTTTTGTTGTAATAGATGTGAACACCTTTCACTTACTATAATTTGCTCTTCTAGATTTAACAGGTTTAACAAGTGCTTAAATTAATAGAAATGCCTGCTGAAATGCCAGCAAACTCAGAACTGATATGTACATTTCTGCATGGAATGCATTTCCAGATAAGCATTATCCAAGTTTGTTAACATCCCTTGAATTTAAATCAGTGTGGAAATCCACAGTGGGATGGTCCAACATATAAAAAAAACGGCCTAAATTAAATGCAAAACCCTTGAGGTTCTCAATGAAATCTGGCAATCATCTTAAAATATATACATTTTCATTAATAAAAGGGTAATCTTGATTATATGGAACCTGCAGTTGTTTAACAATTACAGCTGAGGGGAAGGTTGGAATACCACTTGTTGCACAGAGAGAACAACAAAGCATCTGACAGCACAGAAGGAGGTCATTTGACACATTGTGCCTGTGCCAGGTCTTTGAAAGTACTTTCAATTAGTCTGACTCCTATACTGCTGCCCCTCTCCCTGCAAACTTTTCCTTGAGTGATTGATTGAAGGGACAAGCGTGAAAGGTTTTCCAAGGAGACACTGAAGAAAGAGATCACTGTGAGTTTAACAGAACTGTGAGCCTGAACTCGGTGGGATGATCTTTAGAAGAATAATACTGAAGGTGTATGATATGGTCTCCAGCCTGCACTCCTGGAATAGGCAATGCAATGACAATCTTAGTGTGTCCAAGGCATGCTTTGTGACAAACACTGTCCCTTTCCCACCTCTCCTCCTGTTCTGGTTCAGATTAAAAAGACAGAGCTACTCCAAATTCTAATTCCATTATTTTTAACTCTGTTGTCACTGGCTAATTCCACTTAACTGCTGTCATGGATGAGTGACAGAGTCAATCATGTTACCTATTATCCATTGCCATCCTCCACTCATCTGCAGAGAAACATGGTGTGAAGTTGGCCCATATCTCCAACCCCATCCTCACATTGGAATGATTGCCTTCACAGACAAGGAAAGAGGAGAATAGCAGTACAATATGACTGGCTGCTTAAACATACTTGAACTTGTTCAGTGTTTTTAAATAACGTGAATAAAACAGTGTTCTCGTATTCTTACTCTTGTCCAGTAAGTAGGAGCAGCAAATAATAGCATTTCATGTGTGACGACAAGATTTACTAAATTGAGACTATTGTCCATCTCTGTCACATGAAGAAACAGAGACTTTGAAAATAAACAATCGTTGAATTTTACATCAGTCTTTAATATTTTTAAAATAAATTTTGACTGCAGTGACTTGTTATTTTAAACGGATGCCATTGTTTTGGCATACAAATTCAGAATCGTACATGTCACCTTTTATTGTGGCACTTGTTATTTTGTGCAAAAGATCATGGATGTTTCTTTTTATTAATCCAGTCAATTGTTGCTTCTGGAATGGAAAACATTCACTATTAGTGGGCTGAAGTGCAAGATCTCAAGTTGTACAACCAGCTATAATGTATAATTGCAAACATAAAATGTGCACAGCTACATCATTAGTCCACAGTATTTGTGTTATACTTTTATTTTCATCTTGTTTTCTTTGAAAATGGTAGATGTTTACAAGAATATGGGTGTAGAGATGTCACTAGCCGTACTTAAAAAGTTTTCATCTGTATCCATGTTAATTTTGTTTTAGATATTCATTTTCTGGGACCTGGGTATCACTGGCAAGACCAGCATTTATTGAACATCTCTTATTGTCCTTGAACTGAATTGCTTATTGGGCCATTTCAGAGAGCTGAGAGCAATTAAGAATCAACCACATTGGTGGTCTAGAGTCGCATGCAGGCCAACCTGGGAGACATGGCAAATTTCCTTTCCTGAAGGACATTAGTGAACCAAATGGGTTTTTGTGACAATCTAGTCGCAGTCATTATTTTTCTTCCAAATGAAAGTTCCAGATTAATTGAATTTAAATTCCTTGACTGTCATGGAGGGATTTGACCTCAACTCTTTGAATTGCTAATCCAGGTAACTGGGATGGGTCACCAGTGCAGTATGTTAAACACTGGGCCACCATTATACCTGATTGCAAGCGTTCGTGCATTGTTTATGGAGAGTAAGACTCAATCTTAATTATTGAAGTCTACACAAATGAACATTTCTACAGTGTCCATTAAATAACAATTAGATAAGAAACCTGGGCTGATTATTCCACTCCAGGAGCAATAAAACTGTTTACAATATCCCATTGTTGCCATATCCCAGGTTAATTAGATTGCTTTCCTATTTTCTTGATTTGTCCTTAATTCCCCAAATTATCACAGTCAAACTGGCTGCTGAAATATACCCAAAAAGACAGCTTGGAATAATGCTTGCATTGGTGAGCTGATTATTAAAATGAAAAAGGTAACACTGGGGTCTTTCCAGATTCCCAGAGGCATGGAACCTTTTCATTATGTTTTAAGCACTATGATAGAATTGATGCTATCGAGTCATAGAGTTATACAGCACAGAAGCAGGTTCCTCAGCCCAAAGTGTCCATGCCAACCAATATGCCTACCTGAGTTAGTCCTATTTGCCTGTGTTTGGCCCATATCCACATACCTGTCCAAATGTTTTTTAAAAACTGTTCTTGTACCCACCTCTACCACTTCTTCCAATAGCTTGTTCTATGTATGTTTAAAACTTGTCCCTCAGATCCCCTTTAAATGTTTCCCCTCTCCCCTTAAAGCTATGTCCTCTGGTTTTAGACCTCCTACCCTGGGGAAAAGACTGTGACTGTCCACCTTTTCTATGTCCCTCAGGATTTTATAAGCCTCTGTAAGGTCACTCTTCAGCCTCCTTTGCTCCAGCGATAACAGTCCCAGCCTATCTGGTCTCTTCTTATAACTCCAGCCCTCCAGTCCCAGCAACATCCTTATGAATCTTTTCTGCACACTCTTTGGCTTATTCCCATCCTTCATATAGTGCGGCAACCAGAACAGCATACAATATTCCAAATGCAGTCTCACCAATGTCTTGTACAGCTGTGACGTGACATAAGATAAGATATTTATTTATTAGTCACAAGTACATCAAAACACACAGTGAAACGTGTCTTTTTGCATTACTGAGAATGTGCTGGGGGGCAGCCCGCAAGTGTTGCCACTCTTCCGTCACCAACATATCATGCCCACAACTTCCTAACCCGTACATCTTTGGAACATGTGTTACATACCAGCAACAAAAGAAACACACCAAGACATGTATAAGTGTTAAAAACTACTTTATTAATAACTAC
>JARFYF010000056.1:20318506-20334538 GCA_030265395.1 Rhina ancylostomus
ACAACCTGATTGTGTGAAAAATCAATTACATTCCCAAGCCATTAAATGGTATTTGTGTTGGGATGCTTAGCTTGATTTTTGGGCACAGATTGGTCTGCTTCAACAACTGAGACATTCAATTTATTCTCAAATAAAAGGGAAGGTAATCCAAATTTTATTTAGGTGTTTCATTATTCTTAAATTATTAGTCATAATGAACCACATTTATATAATAATGTTTCACGTAACACATTCTTAACACATGCAGAAAGTTGGGCTCACATCACATTAATATGGTACATACTGAGTTGTCGAAAAAAAATAAGCATTTGATATCAAGGTATCAATGACCTTTTCCAACCAGCCCCATTGTAATTTAGACTAATGATAACATAATCCTTCTAATGGAATAATAGATAATCTTATATAGATTTAGTCCCATGGCAAACAGAAAGATATCAAGCTTTCAGGACCTTTGATAATCTCATTTGGCTCACCTGATGACTTGAAGGCTAAAACAAAAGCTTCTATTCCCACAAGTACAAAAGATGAAAGGATGATCTAATTAAGCTATTTAAGGTTATTATTGGAACTTGACGGTAGGTTAGAGAAAAGCAATTTCCCATAGTGGGAAATCCCAGTACTAGGGGATACAACCATAAAGTTTCAACCAAGCAAATCAAGGATGATATCAGTGGTATCACAGGTGGGTGCATTGTCTCATAAGGAAAGGTTGGACAGATTAGGCTCTTATTTACTGAAGTTTAGAAAAGTAAGTGAGATCTGATTGAAACTTATTAGATTCTGAAGGGTCTTGACAGTGTGGATGAAGAGTGGATGTTTCCTCTTAGGGGAGAGTTTAGAACCAAGGGGTCACTATTTGAAAATAAGCGGTAACATGTCATTTAACATATCAATGAAGTGACTTTTTTTCTCTCTCTCAGAAGGTCGTGAGACTTTGGAAACATCTTCCTCCAAGAGTGGTAGAAGCAGAGTCTGTGAATATTTTGAAGGCAAATGTTTCTTGAAAATCAAATGGGTGAAAGGTCACTGGGATTGCAGAATTAAGTTTATCATCAGATTAGCCACCACCTTTTTAAAAGCGGAGTGGGCCTTTGTATGTGGAAATCTTCAACACTCTTCCTTCTATAGATCCATGAGACTTGGTCAATTGGACTTGCTA
The DNA here is from genome assembly GCA_030265395.1 of Rhina ancylostomus. Classification (NCBI taxonomy): domain Eukaryota; kingdom Metazoa; phylum Chordata; class Chondrichthyes; order Rhinopristiformes; family Rhinidae; genus Rhina; species Rhina ancylostomus. Next base: position 20,319,669 of record JARFYF010000056.1, read on the forward strand.
AACTTTAGCTCCTTAAGGGCACAAAAGGTTAGAGATCCAAGGATGGATTACCCTTGATCTAAATGTGTGGTGGAACAGGCATTGCTGGCAGGACTGGAGCTACCCCTGTTCTGTATGCACCACATTGCATGACATTTAAACATATAAATCAGAAGAATGAAACTTAATCCCTGCTCTGTGTTCAGCGGGTTGCAATTCCAACAGTAGTACCACAAATATCAGTAGGTTACATGAGGTGAGGTAGGTACTGACCTACTGCACCGTCAAAGGTTTGAAAGATCATCACTGAGAGGAGTCTCAGTGGATGTCTGTTTTGGGGAAATAATACACAAACAAGCCAAGGGAATATAATTTTCCAATTAACTGCTGAACAACTTACTCAGAGGTTCAAAAGAAAAAGCCTGCCAAGAAAACCCGATGATAATAGTATTTACTTGTAGTCACATAGCAACAAGAAAGGAGACTAATCCTCAATGGCTCAGTCAATTCAGGTAGTGAATAACTGAGTAATGTGGTCAAACCACCTCCCAGATTTGATTCCCCAGTCAATGCTGGGCCAGCTGATCAAAGTGTGAGAAATAGCTTCTGCACATTGAGGTTGTCAAAGGCAGGGGAGTAATTAGCAATGGCTTCAGTTACTGCTGAGTTAAAAACAAACTGCAGGAGGAACTGAATGGGTCAAACAGCATCTGTGAGAGGAAAGGAATTGTAGATGTTTCGGGTCAAGACCCTGCATCAGGACTGAGAGTGGAGAGGGAAGATGGCCCACGTAAAGAGGAGAGGGGGAGAGGTGGGACAGGGGCTGGTAGGTGATAGGGCAGTGAGGAGGGTGAGAGATGATGGGCAGAAGGAGCCAAAAAGTGATGAGGAAGGATGGAGGTGAGAGAGAGAGGCAGGTGGGTGATAGGTGGAAGCAGACAAGGTAAAGAACAAAGAAAGGAGCAGATGGAACCAGGTGACGGGAGTAATAGATGTCCAACCTTCAGACCCCTCCATCTCCCATCAGGAAGGTCTTAAAGCCCTCCACTTCTTTCTGCAAAAGATTTGTTGCTACTGAGTTATACTCACATGGAAAAGGGAGAATAAAGTATTGAGATTGTGCACTCCAAGTAGCCATCAAAACACCTCAGCAACAGCATCCCCAAAAGTAGATAAAGTGCAAAAAATACTCAAAGGTAGAATCTCTCAGAAATTGGTCAAAAAGGTGTACTCTCCTGCCTTAAAAGATTGGCATGTACAGTGCAACCCCAGTCCCTCATGTCTCAAAATAATTGACTTCTTTATATCACAGTTTGAGATATACCCAGGTATTATACAATATCCCAAGATGGATAGAGAAGACAAAGTCTATTGTGGTACAATATCTCATTAGGTTCTGTAGTTTTATTAACTTTATTACATTATATTAGATTTACAAAGAGAAATTAATGGATTAAATAACTAGGTGGAGTTGTAGCAATCAGATTCAAAAACGGAGTCACAAGAATCAGTGGGACCTACAGTATATACCAGTGTTTCATTGACTGCAGACCTGTCTCCCAATGAGAGTCAAGGTGTGGAATTATTTGCCAGTGAGAATTAGTGTTTGTGAGACCCATCGCCAGTGTGAGTCAATGTCTGTGGAACTATACCTAGTGAGAAACAATATACGTGGGAGCTGTTGCCCGGGGAGAGTTGTTGTGAATAGGACCTGTCCCCTTGGGGAGCAGGTATCTCTCCTAAGTATAGTTACATGGAATTTTATGACTTCAATACTCTCAGCAGTGTTTGCTATGCTCATCTATCCCCCAGTTATTCTAGGGTCACAGGGAGATAGTAGTATTTCCAGCAGATTGGAATAGATCTTTATTAGTGCAAGTCCCTCTCAATGATAACACTGAGGAGGAAGCAATAGATTCTAGGAGAGGACTGGCAATCCAGCATATCTGCTCTACAAGTTATAGCTGTGGGATACAAAAATGAAGATTGCGTGGAAAGAAAAGGGTAGATGTTAGGAAAATGTGCTCAAACTTTCTCTGTGTACATGTGTGTGTAAGTACATGTGCAATGGTGAGGTAGATTTCTATTGGGAGAGAGTATTGTCTTAGGGATCCATGTTGTGGAAGTGGAACTGAGGTGCAGATAGAGTTACAGAGTCATGCAGCACAAAAAGAGGGTTCAAAAATCTGGTAAATGTTAGCTTACAATGCATATGTTGACATTACCCTGACATTCACATTATATCAAAGTTCCACTATTCTACCTATAAAGTGAGGAAGAAGGCTGAAAACATTTTGTTATTTGATAAATTACATTGACAAATAATACCATCAGATCTACAGGTTTAATCGTTTGTGAATCTGGCCAGAGGGAACTTCAAGTGCATGGCACTCACATCATGGCAGAATCATCATTGATACTAGTTGCCCAAAAAGACCCCATGGTCTCCCTCCCTTTATTTTGCCATCTCTGTCTCTACCCCAGTATGGATCCCACTGAGGTTGATAGGAGATTGGATAATTCACCTCTGCCTTCATAAAAGCCTTCATGTTATCTCTTGAGCAGGAAAATAGAACCTTTCAGTGTACAGAGTCCATGCCACTGACTCTAATAAGGCAAGCAGGAGGCTGCAAACTGGGTGCAGCAAAATTCTACCTTTTTTCTGCTCAGCTGCATTGCACTCTCAACAAAGTTATGGCAGAAATCAAACTGAACCCTTAAGGATATTTAGGGCCAATATATCCCAGAAACCAAGTTCATCAACAGAAAATAATAATGCTAATGGTCCAATGATGATTTGTAAGGAACAATCAAATCAATGTTGTATGATATAGTATTGATTGAAAGAAACTCTTCAACTCACACAAAATAAAAATTAATTTGCTCATAAAATCTCACTCTTCATACCCACACATAATTCCTATTCAATCTACGATTAAGGATAATCTTTGCCAGTAAACCTAATCATTTTCACAAGAGATGACAAAGAAGATGAAATTTTGAAGATACCAGGGATAATTAATCCTTAATATTACAAAGTGTTAGACTGTGGCAAGAAAATTCAGTAACAACAACCTCTCATATTCAATGTTAAGCACAAAGCCAAGAACATATATTTAAAGGACTCTATGTCCAGTCCACAAGACAGAAGCATTACTAATCCAATGCAAAGGCAATCACAAAATGTATCTTTTCACCTTCTGTTCAGTAAGACATTGCTGGAGTCTAACTCAATGGAACTCTGATTGAAAAGGCTTCAGGGAGTTTTAATGTGTCCATAGAACATTATGATATGAGAGATATACTACAGGATAACATTTGGATAGGTTTCCTGAATACACCAGCTGCAGTTTTTAAGTACTGACCATTTAACAGTGTTAACCAATAACTGAGGTAAAAATGATGCTGCAGATCCAATGTCTGAGGCATTCTTGAAGCTACAAAATGAGATTCCCTTTCAAGTGCAATGCCTTGATGTAAAGAATTTGTTTGACAAATTGATAAACTGATGGTTAATGTGCTGCTGATGCATATCTGGAATATGAGTCTCTTTCATTTACTTCAAGGCATTACATTTCAAATGGAATCTCATTTTGTACCTTCAAGAATGTCTCAGATTTTGTCTCTGTGGGTTTATCTTTACCCAGTGCCTGAAAACTCACTAATGTTGGCAGTCAAAGCTTAGGATGGAGATATCCAAAAGTCACATACTAAGACTGTTGGTCAGTCTCTGGGAATGTGAGTATATCACACTTTCAGTTGACACAGGAACTGGTTCTGTGAGATATCCACCTGCAGGTTCATTCTTTCAAAGTTCAGCCATCCAAGACAATTTGAAATAATGGACCTAATTTTGACTCTGGCCAGTAGTGTATCATGGCCGATAGCAAATCAAATGTCAATTGAAGTGAAAATTGGATGAACTATAAAACTGCTGCCAATTTGTAATCTCTGACCTACACTATTATCCAAAGATAAAATTGCAGGCAATCACTTTTCGAGCAACTGTGAAATGAACAGGCTTTTAGATCCATGGGGTTTTGTCTAATTTTAGTCTTAATTTCTCCAGTACTTCATTTTTAATAATATTAATAACTTAAGTTCCTCATGGTGATTAGACCCTTGATTCCATTCCATTTTTACCTCATTTATTGTGCAGTGAAGTCAGACACACATTTTTCCTTTTATGTCCCAACCAATTCTTTAGTCTTATTTCCCTGTCATTGTCTCCTTGGGAACTACATTTAGTTTTGATACTTCTTGTTTTACATAGTTGCAGAAGCTCTTACAATGTTCTTTCAAACTTCTTGTTAATTTACTTTCATAATCTCCTCTATCAATATTTTGGTCATTCATTTCTTCTTTCTAATTCTTACCCAAACCTTAGATTTACTGCTCTTTCTGGGAGCATAATAAATTTTTTTTCATTCCTAACTTCCTAAACTGACCATGGATGGATTAACTTTCCAGCAGAGCTTTTACTTCCCAATGGAATTCATTGAGATTTTTGAAGCATTTTTAAGTGCTTGCCAATTGTGCCATTAGTTTGAATGCCCTTAATTTTCCCCTTTTTGCTAGATTTACATGTATTGACTTTATTTACTAATGCACTATCACCATTAAACTTGCCTTTCCTTTTCCCTGTTTTAACCTGGTGAAACAGCACCTGGAATAATATGTACAGATCTCACGATGTAAGGAAGGACATACTCGTGACAGAAGGAGTGCAACAACAATTCATCAGATTTATTCCTGGGATGGGGACTTTGTTGTGTGGAGAAATTACGCAGACTGGGCCTATGTTTTGAAAGGTGACCTCAATGAAACTTTCAAACTTCTCTCCAGGCTTATCAGGGTAGATGCAAGGATGATGTTTCCACCGGCTGGGTGTCTAGATCGGTCTCAGAATGAGAGCTCAGTTATTCAGGACTGAGGTGATTAGAAAGTTCTTCACCCAGAGGGTAATGAATCCTTGGAATTTCCTACCCAAAAGAGATATTGAGGCTGGGACACTGAGTATATTTGAGATGGAGATTGACACTTCTTTTGTACATTAAGGTATTAAATTTCAGGAAAGAGGCCATAATCTCAGTGAATAGCCAAGCAGGTGTGAGGGGCCAAATGGTCCACTCCTGATTCTTGTTCTGATGGTCCCATATACGAATGCTGCCTTGAGCTTTCCTGTAAATCACCTGAATCCTGTCCCCATATTTACTTCAGTCCTATCTACAGACCTGGATATCCAATTCATCAGCATGAGTTCTGGCCCAGTTTGCATGGATCTTGTGCCAATAGAACAGCTTCAGCAGCCACAGTTAGGTAAATATTTTCACTCTGTTTGCAATGGGTGATCTTCCCCTACAATTTTCATCCTTAATTGTGCTCATTTTGAGAAAGGTTATTCCCCAAAGTTTACTCCTCAAACTATTTAACACATTACTAAATGTAAAATTGCTCAAGATCACGTGTAGTCACACAGTGTTTTAAAACATAATTTTCAAAATTAAATTCTACATCACATTTTTTGACGAACTTACAGATGGTCACTTAGTCCAGTTTGGTTGCCGCAATTGAAAGCATATATTTTTGATCAGTGCCAATACACCACTTGTAACCTAATTGTAAGTTATTAAAAATAACATTTGGAAAAATACATCTTAGTACTTGTACGTTACACAGGGGTACAATAAGTTTTGGAGCCTTCTCAAATGCTTAGAAAGAACAATTGTTGGAAAATTCCAAAAGTGAATAATTTACTCAGGTGTCATGGCCAATTTAGTAGGCAAGTACAACTTCTCATGATGATTATTAATCTTCTGAAAGATTATGAAGCCTCAAGGCAGAAACTTCTGTGACTTTGCATGTCACAAGCTTGCTTTTGGGCAAATTGTACAGAAGCTAAAAACAACACAGCCAAGTGGAAACTCTACCTCTTCATATGTGTCTTTGTGCTAATATGGTGACTCTTACTAGTGGCCTAACTTCACAAAAATATTGAGCTAAAATGCCAACAAATAATTAAAAATTTTTGAAGACAAAACCTCATATAGGTTACTCCATGACAGCCAGAAAACAGGAAACAGATTTTACGCTACCCCATTCCAAAATCCATCCCATCACCCCATGAAAGAAGCACAATTTGTCTCTCATAAAATAACTCCACCTTCATATAGCCCACAGTACCTTAAAGCCCTAATAACAGCTAGTTGCTTAAAACAAAAGGTCTTCAAAATTGCACAAACACATTGCTACATTTTTTACACGTCATTAATTTTTTTTTGTCGATAGCCAAGGAACTGCTTACTCTAAAAGTCTGAAATCATAGAAGAGTTTTTTCTACAGACTGATAAGTGAAGTCAAAGGGAATTTTACCCTCTCTTTAATTAGCTTCCTTTGCCTCACCATGCTAGAAAAAAGGAAGACATTGGCCAAGTCACTGTGCAGTGAATGATTAAAGAAGGGAATAAAACACATCCTTTCAAAACAGACTTCATATTCCATCGGGTGTGATGGGGACCCAAATGCCCCTTAGTTTAAAAAGATTGTTTCAATATTCTTCTCAATGTATTGCTGTCAAAATTTCTCTGTTGGAATTGGTACATGGAATCAATCTAATTTTGAGCGCGTAATCTTTTATATCAACTGCGTATTTAATGTGGTCATCTCACAATTGTTGGCGTCACTCCTGATTGAATTAAAGCATTGATCTTGCTCAGTGATCCTCCTTTTGAAAATACAAAGAAAAGCCATTGCTCAATCCAAATAAAAACATTCTCATTTCAATCACTTATTTCAAATGGATAAGCTCAGAGTTTGGAACCAGTTTGACACTCTACATTTATATGAGTACATCTACTGCTCTTTCTGTACAGTGGTTGAGCTGGTTCTAACTTGTTTAGCAGTATTACATTCAGATCTAGTGCCATTAGTTTTGGCTGCTCCCCACCCTGCTTCATTATAGAGTTCTTTCAACTGAAGCAGCACAAAGAAGTAGAGAAGGCCCATCAATTCTAAAATCTGCTCTCTCAAACAATTATGATGAGGTATTTGTTGATTTGATTATCTTTGAAGCTAAAGCATGTTTGACACTGAGCACATGCATTCCTAATGTTCATCTTTTATGCACATGTTAAGGTGCATTTTATATATTTGAATAAAATCTGCTCTGATGTGTACATGCGTGAGATACAAGAAAAAAAACAACTCATAACAGCTGCATTTTGACCTATGATTCATCTCTGAACTATTCATATGGCCCTCTCCCCAGTATCTATCTTTATAAAATATTACACTAAAAATCATACCTACACTCTGATGCCTGACTACAAAGCTTCAGGAAAATACATATCCCAGTTAGTCTTCCAACAGCTCTCAGGAAAGGTGATGGCTTCCTTGCTGTATCAGTTCAGCAAAAAGATTTTTAGAGGTATTGGAAGCCCTCAATCAATTCCAGATGACCTTGCATCTCTCAACTGCAAGTTCTGTGGACAGCTCTGTCAACATCAGTCATCTGACACCTTTCTCTTTAGGGTGACATTGGAATCATCTAGACATGGTAGAAAAAAAGGACCAGATCTGCAGAGCACTGCATTGATGCAGTATGCAATGTTAACTCATTCAGTGCTTGACTGATTCCCCAAGGTAGCTACTTGATGCTCAGACTTTGTGACCAAATTAAAGAGGCTTGTTTTGCAAGAATTACAAAGGAAAATAAAATGATTTAACAAGTGACTGTCCTTCTTGGCTTGGCTTAACAATTCCTTCATAAAGAGTTTCCCTGAGCTTGCTTTTAGGAGACAGAAGGAACCTGTATTAGAAGCAGAAGCTGAAATATTTACTATCACGTTACCCCTAGCTTCTTACACTTAAAATGACATTGTAATATGAAAAAGTTACTTGTGAAATTGCCAGTCTGATAAATTGAACAATTATAAAAAAATTGTTGGAACAAGTGAATATCGAAATGAAAATAGGCAGAATAAACATTTCCATTTGCTTGAATTGAGCTTCATATCTATCATGAAGCCAACCCAAACTTCCCTGACAGTCAAGATCATCAACATGTAAAACATAAGAAATGAAGCTGGATTAAGTATTTGGAATATTTGTCTGGCAAGAATATGGACAATCCAATTCAGAGAAAGGGAGGAGGAAGGAAAAAATGAAGACATTGAATGTGAAGGATTAACAAGCTTTCCATTCTTGAAGAAGGTATGTATTGCTGCTTTTATCTGCTTAAAGAATTTTCCAGAAAATCTACAACCAAATTGAACTTGAAGATTCCACAACCATATTTAAGAACACCTCAACGAGAACAATGAGCAATCTATTTTAAAGGCTCACCCATCCTCAAAAGAAGACCGTACCAATAATGAAAATAACTTGACATTGATCTAAAATGCTCAAAAAGGTAAATTTTTTGGTTGATATCAGGTAAGTTATCAGTAAATATCAGCCAAACCAGTACCTTTTTGTGAAATTTTGGGTGGCACAACATGGTGGGCCGAAGGGCCTGTATTGTGCTCTATTGTTCTATGGTTCCATGGAAATGTGGTCCAATTTGATAAACCTGCAGTGTGATCGTTGATTTTTTTAAATCATCCCTCAATCAGATGCTCTAACCAAAAGTATAACTTGAAGTATGCAGCTTCCCACTGCTCTTTAGTCTCCAATATTAACATCATTCCCCTCGTCTTTTTAAACTGGATAGAGCCCTCTGGGCTGAAAGAAATACAATGAGTTAATAATGGGAGTCTGGCATTACCTGCAGGAAGTGAAAGTAAATTGATTCCTCCAATAGCATTAACTTGACTAAAATAAGAAGTGTTAATCCTCACCAGTGTTTACCCGGGGAGATGCCTGCATTTGTCAGATGAAGTCCCAGTGTGCAACCCTGGCTAAAGCCAGCCAAAGCATCTTCCACCTCTGCTGTTGGCTGCCCCTGCACTGCACCAATAGAGTGAAGAGGGGTTGTGCCAACTTCCACACAATTCCAACCCTTGGGCCCATGAATGAAAAAATTTGCCTGTCAGGAGGAAAATAAGTGGAGCTTTAACTTAATCAAGTTAGATTTAAATATCTTGCATCATTTTAAGTGTGTGTGTGCGTGTGCGTGTGTGTGTGTATGTGTATGTGAATGTCAGTGTCAACGTATTCATGCATTAGTCATTTAACTAATTTTTGAAATACCTTTAATGATTTTTTAATAAATTTCATTTTTATTTCTTGGAAGTTGTAGTGAATATCTGTGAACCAGAGGCATTTGATAAACTTTAGCTTAACAGCAAGTGAGTCTGGGAGGTGGGGGGTTGTGGGGGGGCAGCCTGAATGGCTGCCAAAGCTGTTCTGTGAGAGCGGCCTGACTCTCTGCACTGGAAAGTCCTCCAATACCAAGTTGATGTGTTGAGAAGTGAGCTCCCAAGTGAGGACTGAAGCCGAGGTCATTCTGGAAGAAGTAGCATAGCCCTGTGAGCAAGCTGGTCATCACCTCTGTGCAGTGGAGAATCTTCTCCTCTAAGGCGTGCCTTTGTTAATGGGAGTGAAAGGAAACCTGAGGATGAAATGATTGTAAGACTGTCAGATTGGCTGAATGACATTTGAAGGCACAATCATTTGTGTTTTCTTGTCCAAAAAGTAGCCCAGGGCAAGTTGGAATATTTTGTGGGGCAGCAGAATGGAATTGGGCCCAGAATGGAATTTCACCAGTGCTGGATCTGAGAAATTTGGTTCAATTCCAGATCAATCTAAACAACTGTAAGGGTTCCAGGTGAATTGATTTTCAGCCAATGTAAACCCAATTGCTTATGGATGTGGGCCACTTCACAAAATTGCCCCAATTTAAACTCAAATTTCTAATCACACTCAAGAGCTACTGGCAGGACGAGTGGAAATCTCTAATGTGGCACTCAGAACTGATCATCTCAGACTGAGGCAGAAGTAAGTTGTTATTTGTTGGGAGATGGTGGAGGAGAATCTGCAATGATGGAATTGCAGGGGGCTCAGTGACACAAATGGTAGAGCTGCTGAAAGATCGAACTCTTTCCTCAGTTGTTGTCTGTGTGAAGTTTGGATGTTCTCCCAGTGCGGCGTGGGTTTCCCCCAGGTACTCCACCTTCCTCCACCAGGTTGGTAGGTTAATTGGCCATTGCAAATGATATTAGTCTAGGAGTAGTAGAAGTGGGTGCTTGATGGCCGACTTGGACCCAGTGTGTCGAAGGGCCTGTTTCTCTGATCTTTGGCTGTGGGACACAGCAGCTGTATGCTTGTACTGACCTGGTCTGGATGTGGAGGTCACTCTCCCTGACCCAAGGTAAACCATAGTCCAGCAGGGTGGTCTGAGCAGACAGATGGAAGAACCCCTATCACCTGAATGCCCTTTGACCTTCAACAGCTGGCAAGCCCTGCCTCCAGCTTTGGCAGCCCTCAAAACCATCAAGGTAATTTAGAAATATTTAAAATATTAAAAGTTAAAGATTTGTTCCAAATTCTAAAATGTTAAATTAGCTAAAAAAGCCTAAAAGCACTTAGAGATAATTAAAAAGACATTGAACTATAACAAAATTATTAAAGTAAAGCAACTTACTTTCCCCTTTTGCTTCATAGCTTCAGCTCTACAATTCCCTTTGGAATCAATAGGGCCCCAGCTCCAATGCCAGATTTAACCCAGTGCAGGATCTAAGAGAAGATTTCCCAGCTTAAGTGCTGGGGTTTCCTGATGAAACTGAGCTTCATCCCTGCGGCAGAGTGAATGGACAATTGATATTCCCAGTCCATAAATTCAGGAATACCGCAAGTGCATGGAAGTTTCAGTGCATGGAAGTTCATTTAAACTGGTAAATGACAAGAGTCGTGTTTGGAAAGGTTGGCTTTGACCAGTAAGATCCAGATCAATACATCTGAGCAAGCTATAGCTGATCAACATAAAAATGATTCTGCTAATTGGTACCAGAGAAAAATGACTTCCGTTCCTCTGAAAGTATTCCTCATTTTGATGACCTCAGAAAAACATCTGAAACTATAAAATACTCTGACTATAGAAAAACAAGATCTTTTTATCCAAAGGATAAATTTTGTTTATGCTGAAGGAATATATTCAGCTTTCTTGCCTAAACCTGTGACCAGTAGCCAGTTCCTCCTTCTTAAAAAATATCCCCAGTGGAAGTGGGGTCTAACACATTAGCTTCAGATTACGCAAACATAATTCCAAAGACATTCAGGGATCCATGTACACAGATCATTAAAAATGTCATGGAAAATAAGCAGAAAGGTCAAAGGAGTTCCAGCCTGTGCATCTGGAATGTGAAAGGGCAGAAGTTATGCAGCGGCTCTCTTAGGGACTGGAAGATATCTGGTGCTTTGTGTCCAGTCTCTCCACCTCAATATGAATATATATTTGTCTGGGGGAGAATGCATTCTGATATTACCAGTATAATACCTAGACTCTAAGAGTTAACCTTTGAGTGGAGGATACTCAAATTAGGGTCATTTGGAAGATTTGGAGGTGATTTGAATCAAATTTCACAAGGGAGAAAGGGGAACTGAAAGAATTGACGGTGCTAAACTATTATCGTCAGTTGATGTACTGTATGTATTGATAATGATGATGTAATTAATAACATCATGGTTATGTGGACAGCAGCTAGTGTTTGGAGTAAAACAGTGAATGAGCTGCTTCATCTACCCTCCTGAATCCTGGGGTACTCTTCACTGTGGTTTCACCAGGAACCAGAATGAACAGCTGGAGACAAGGGAAATATCCTCAAAATCAGAGCTCGGTTTGGAAGCCTTTTCACAGGCAAAGATTGGTGGAAGGTTGCAAGTTAATGTTAGGTGAACTGCTGACTTTATTTCTGAGATTGATAGACTTTTGGTCATTGAAGACAATGGGACTGATCATGCTGAGTCCGTCCCCACCCCTTGCCTAGAATCACCACCGTGATCAGGAGGCCCTACCCCATGGGTCTTCTGCATTCTGAAGTGTGGACTGGTCAGTGACAAGGCCTCAGGCAATGCAGCACAGAAGCTCACCCTCCTCCCAACAAAATGCCCTGCCAACTTTGGACTGCTGCCAAAGGTGGGGGCAGGACTTGACCAACTGTGAAGTTTGTAGGTGACTACAAAAGTTTCCAAATGTCTCTGACAATCATCCTTATTTGTGCTTCAGTGTCCAAGAATGTCATTTTCCTTTACTCATTAAACAGAGGTGAGGGCAAAAAAACCCACAATGTTAATGCCTTTATATGTGACATAAAATTATGTTGTATTAAAGCAGAAAGAGTCCCGTTAACTTAGATCCACCTATCTCCCATTCTACCTGAATCAGCCTATTTTCTTTGTCCCCTTTCACTTATCCAGCTTGTGCTAAAGCTCCTCTGCTTTTCACTTCATTTATTACATGTGTCAGGAAACGATGCACAAAGGAGGCAGATAAGCAGAAAAATAAGAATGTGCACAAGATGGTAAACATCCTGCACGATTATTCTATCTGAGTAGGCACAAGACAAGGAATGAGCCACCTGCCAATCCCAGAAAATCAAGGCAAAGTTAATGACTTTGATATTAAAGAGAGGAAGTATCTTGGCAAGTTAACCAGTAGATAGTATTTATCCTAGAGCACAAATTGTGTCGTGAGAGGTAATTTGTGAAGCCCTGAAATCATTAGGTGGGATCAGTCAACAGTGCAAAAACATGAATAGAACAAAATAGACCAGAGTGGAACTAGAAGCAAAAAGACGGTGTAATTGGGCACAAATAATTATAAAACTATTGGTGTTACTTTTAACATGTGCAAAATAATGGACTAAATTAAAATGGATTTGACCTGCCTCCCAGATACACAGCCTAGGGTTTCTGCCTGTTGACATTTATCTGGCCCAAGTGTTATCCACCACCATCTCATGATAATGCAACAAGTGCAAATGTTAAGCATTTATTTCCATGTTAGCAAGATGGAGGACAATGACATTGCAGGCATGGATGTAGTTCAGGAATACTTTTCTTACATCACTTACCAACAACCCACATAGTGTGACAAGGAGTGCATTAGTTAAAGAAAGGACAACTGCCAGGGACAGCATAATGCAGCACTCTCATGCCCTATGGGGAAGGGTGGGCATCTAGGAAGGCAGAGCAAAGCCTCGGCAACAAGAAGACCTCAGCCAATGTACCAAGGAGACTAGCCCCAGCACAGGAAGCAAGGCTGGCGGCATTTTCACAGTTTTAAATCATGTCCAGTGACATTTAAAATATTTTATAATTACTTTAAATAATTAAAAATATTAAAATTGCATAAGACATTAAAATAGTAAAAACTGATTTAGTACTTTAAAAATGTAAGAAATAAATAACATATTTTCTCCAAATTTCTAGGCCAGTCAACTCCATTCTAATAAACAGGGATTTCAGTCCCATTTAGGATCACAGAGATGGATTGTCCAGTGGACACTGCCTTGGACTGCCTATGGAGATAGCAATGAAACATCTGCCACTCAGTCTGTTCAGAATTTCAGCCTGTCCATGGGATGTACTGACTGGAACCCCTTCAGAACTGCCAGACATAGCCACCCTGCTTTAGCTCAGTGGATTCCATCATCGGGAGTAAATAAGAGCATTATCTGTGGCATATTAACCATGGAAATTATAATCAATTAACGTTTCAGATATGCAACTCTTCAGTAGAACGAGGAATGAGAAAGAGTTTTTCTCTCTTTTCCAGTTCTGATGCAGAGTCTCTGACCTGAAAGGTTACCTGTTCCTCTTTCCACAGAAGCTGTCTGACCTGCTTTGTGTTTCCAGCATTTGTATTTTTTTTGATGATCATTTGAAGTATGATCAACATAGATTGAAAAGATCTTTGAGGGGTGCATCAACAGTGGGCTGTGACAAGCATTGTTGTATATTAAACTTAAGATTCCAAAGGAGCATTAATAATATGCCATATTAAACCCCATTAGTTAAATTTAGAGCTGTGGGAATTCAGGGAAAACCTTGGATTTGGACAGAAACCAATTGAAGGGTGAAAAATAGTGGTACTTTAACAGAACTAACCATGGCACGTGGAGAAGATATAATGGTTCTTCAGTAACAGCGACTATATTTCCAACTTTTGTGTCCACGGTACCAGTGTGATCAGAAGAGACATGCTTATAATTATAAATTGGGTTGGTCAAAATCTACAAGAAAGGAGAATGATGGTGGAACATATTTACCCAAAATATGGAAGAAACACAGATTAGAAAGAAAAGTATATGACCCAAATACTCAGTCAAAGTTGTTCGCATGGCCAATGAAGAAATTAGGAATTTTGAACTTTGAGATTCAACATATCCAATGAATGTAAAGTGCCAATCATTAATATTGAAATATATATCCAAAACTGGGAAGTAGGCCACCGAAAGTCCTACTTAAACAGAATAATGCTGTGGTCAGACCACACAAGTGCACTTTCCCATTCTGGTTACCAAAACAAATGGAAGATATTCAATCATATTGTAGAGAAGCATCATGAGCTTATCCCAAATGGTAAAGATTTGAGCAATGAAAATACCTGTTTTTTTTGCAGACTTCACAGGAATCATCTGAGAAAGGAATTAATCAAGTTTTTAAAGAAAAGGAAAATCTGGAAAACTGAATGATTGCAAGGAGACACGGTTCAAATGAGCAAAATGCAAACTTAGAACAAGATATTAGGAGCTTCAGAGCAATCAAATGTAGACTGGCCTACTGGATAATAGAATGGCAGTTAAATTCTGACAAACTTCAAGACCAACTGAATACTCCTGGTGCACAGTTTTAGACAAAGTGACGAAAGACAGGTCCAAACCAGATTTCTTATCCGTTAATAGTCCATAGTCTTCTGATAATTTATATACTTATCCTCAATTTGTAATTTT
>JARFYF010000056.1:20346468-20359586 GCA_030265395.1 Rhina ancylostomus
TCAGCCTCAAGTCATGCGCCAATTGACTCTAAACATAATAGCCTTTAAAGTATAATAGAAAAATAAACATTTGCACCTCTTTTTAATGAGCAAACCATGCATAAACCAGTGTTTTGCAGTGCTTGTATTCATTTCCTGTTGAAGTCCTGTTGATTGGGAAATTGGACCATGTATTCCTTGTCAACGTTCAGCATGTGTCATTTCTCTGTTATATATTGCATACATGATGACATCATCAACACATGTCATGTGTGTTTCTAAATTCCTGGCAAAAATTGGATCAAGAAGTTGTGACTTCTGTTGTTCACTCATAGATGTACAAAGAGAAAAACACATAACAAGGCTGGAACACGTGAATTAACGGGTCTCCAATGGAACATCAATTTTAGTTTTATTGACTTGCCAACAATGATTTAAAAGTGCTGTCCTTTGGCAGAATGGAAGCATTGATAAAGACTGTCATAGATGCTGCGATCTGTGGTTCCAATGATCGCGATGGCAACAGTCCATTTGTGCCCGAGGCTGGTGCAAGCCACAACATAGCACAATCATCCTTACCTCAGTTCATTGGCTGTTTAATCATGTCCCACCTCAATTTCTCCCCTCCCTCTCCATTTCTCTACCTCTGTCTCCATTTCCCCCATCCCTCCCTGTTTTACTACCTCCCTCACTCCCACTCCCCCTATTTTAGCTCATCTCTCTTGTCAGCCCTGTGTGGTTGCCACGGAGAGTGTGTTTTAACAGCATTGAACTGTTCCCTATGTGCAATGTGTGAATAAGATGGCAGCTGGGAGCACTACGAGCAGCTGATCTCTGCAAGTGCAAGGGTTGGCTTCTATCACTTTTAAGTGAGGGAATACCCACAATAGTGATTGCTCGTTTGAGAATCCCAATTCAGCAATACTTCTGGTGACACCCAATTTACCCACCAAGAATGGGTGAAATCCAATTAATATAACTTTGATGTTTTTGGGAAACATTTTCCAGTATCCCAACATTTATATTGCACTAAATTGAGCAAAGGAATGGACACAATCATTCAGTAGGAGTGAAATAATGGAACGCAAGCCTGCTGGCAGTCTTCAGGGTCTACATTGGATGGTTACAGGTTCTGTTGGTCAGGATTTATGGAGCACATACATCAAGTTCATCATCCAAAGTCCTGTGTAACTCAAGAACTGTCTATAGAATTCAGGAACTGCCCTCTGTGACTCTATAATTCTATAACAAGAAAAAGCAAGTGACAAGTTTAAGAGATTCAGCAGCCACATAGAAAAATGGGAGAACTCTGCCCACCATATTTCAAGCTGGAGGAGCCATGTCAAAAATGGCATATCCATTATGGAGTGCCACTGGCAAGTTCAGGCTGAGAGCCACAGGTGAGGCAAGAAACAGTGAGTGCTCCAACCTCCATCTATCAAGTGGACTTGGAACCACTGTTAGAAAGCTTGCAGCTTCTTCATCAGGCTCTTGTGCCACACAATTGCCAAACATTATTGACTAAGTGACTTTGTTGCTTCTCCTTCTATCTGTTGTGAAAACAGAGAGCCTTCTTCAGTTAATAAAGGAATATCTACTCCGAGGTCTTTGCATTAAATGGTGTATAATTAGTCTGGAATGATATTGGATGCAATATCATTACAAGTTCCTGTGGTTATATTTCTTGTACCATAGTTGAATCAGAATGTTTATTCCTCAGCAGCAATCAATAGCGGGCTGCACTCCAGAGTTGCAGAGAAAAGTACCTCACATTCAGCAAGATGGTAAAACATAAAACAAAGGAACCAGAGATAATGGAAACATGAAATAAAAACAGAAAATGTTGGAGATGCTTAGCAGGTCAGGCAGCATCAATGGAGAGAAAAACAAAGTTAACTTCTCAGGCAAATGACACTTCATCAGAAAATGGTGAACTGCCCTTCAGTGATATTGTTCAAGAAAGGATGTAAGCAGTGCTCCCCGATACCAGGCAACATTTTTCTGTGATGTTTTCTGTCTATAAATCAGTAGCAAATTATGAGATTCTTTTCTGGCATCTAATGCTACTTTGCCAGTTCACCACAATTGCTGTTTCAGACCAAGAGTAAATTGAACAGCACCATTTACTGTTCTTTTACTACTATTGAGACTATTGAACAGTTCCCTAGTATGATAAGATGGACTCATGGCCTCACAATCTACCTCGTTATAACCTTGCACCTTATTGTCTACCTATACTGCGCTTTCTCCGTGGCTGTGACACTTTACTCTGCATTCTATGTTGTTTTACCTTGTACTGCCTCAATGCACTGTCTAATAAATTGACTTGTATGAACGGTATGCAAGGCAAGTTTTTCACAGTCCCTCAGTACAAGTAACAATAATAAATCAATTCCAATTCCATTTTAAGATGAAGTCATTTAAGGTTAAATCATCCAGGAACAGAAGTAGATCATGTCCTCCCTGGAGTCTGCACTACCATTCAATAAGATTGTGGCTGATCTGATTTTGGCTTCAAGGCCACTTTCCTGCCTTTTCCTCATAAACCTCAATTCCCCATAGGATAAAAAAGTCCTACCTTAGTTTTGAAAGTATTCAAAGATTCAGCCTCCAGAGGTCTCTACAGCTGAAAATCCCAAAGATTCCTCACCCTCTGAGCAAATAAATAACTCTTCATCTCCATCTTAAATGAGCGTGCCCTAATCCTGAGACAATGCCCTCTCGGGCTGGAGCTCAAGAGCTCACAAGCAGAAACATCTTTTCAGCAGCTACCCTGTCAGAACCCTCTCAGAATCACATATGTTTTAAGAATGTCATCACTCGTTCTTCGAAGCACCACTGTGTATAGACCTAACGTGTCTATACCATGCTTCATTTCAGCAATTAACCAGTGAACCTTCTCTGAACTGCCCCCAAAGTACTAATACTCCTCTTGAAGTCAGAAACCAAATCTGTACACAGTACTCCAAGGACTGGAGACACAGAGACTGCAGATGCTGGAAACCTGGAGCAACAACCATCTGCTGGAGGAACTCAGAGGGTCGAGCAGCATCTGTGGGGGGGAGGGAATTGTTGATGTTTCGGGTCTAAACCCTGCATTGGTACTCCAAGTACTGTTTTACAAATATCTTGTACCATTGAAGGAAGACTTCCCTTCTCTGATGCAGCATCCCCTTTGCTGTTGCACAATCATTAATTCGGATCAGTGACTTTTAATTTGATGAAAAGTCATCAACCTAAGACATTACCTCTGTTTATCTCTCCATGGCTTCTGTTTGAATTAATAAGTTTTTTCCAGCATATTTTAAAATTTAAGATCTCCAGCATCTGCAGCATTTTGTTTTGCATTATTAATCACAGTTCCATTATTTGGTGGTGTCAGGATGCTCAGAATGTTAAAATTGGTAGAGTTGTTCTGTATGTCATCAACAAGTCAGAGAGTACATACAGGTATAAAGATCACCCACGTGATCACTTTTCATTTATTGGCCTAGGCAATGGCAGACAGAAATATCTTATCACAGGATGCATCATAAGCAAATGCAGTTCTGCTCTTGCTAATCAACCAGACCCTTGTGCAAACGTACTTTTTAAAAGGACACCATATAATGAATGAGCAAGCTTTCATGCATTAAAAAATCTATAAATGCAAGTTACTTAATCCACTTTATTTTTGTTGATTTTGATGCAAACTAATTGATTGATGGATATGTCTAAGATGAGTGCCCTAAGATATTGTATAATCAAGCAGTAAATTCATTCATATAAGGTGTATAATCTTCTACCAAATAGTCTGTATTTGGGTTTTTGTTGTAGGATAAATGTTGACCAGACACAGACGATAATTTCCATACACATCTACAAAGTTAGTATAATAAGGTGCAATGCACACAAAATGCTGGAATTCAATAGGTCAGGCAGCATCTATAGAGAGAAATAAACAGTTGATGCTTTGGGTCGAGGCCCTTCATCAGGAATGGAGGCTGCAGAGGGGAGATCTCCAGAGGTGATGAGGTATAATACAATCTTTTGTTTCCACTTGTGAGACCAGCCACAGGCTTGATTGATTCTTCCCTTTGAAATACAACCTGTTTCACGATTGTGCTTTCATGCTGATGCAGCTGTAGGTGTGTTTTAAATGACTTTCTAAAATGCCAACGAATTTTACTTCTGTATATAAGATTGAGTCATGTGAAGAAAAGGTGCCATGTTTGACAGAGGCACCAAGGTGAAGGGTCAAGGTCCACAAACTGAAAAGAAAAACAATGCAAGCAGTGTATGTCAAGGAATCATTCTTCAATGGTCTAATGTTTGGGTCCGTAAGATCCTGCAAATTATAATAAATAAAACTAAGACTGTAACAGAGCAGGGTGAATTTTCGATGCTCTGGATCAAAGCTAGCTGGAGTGCTCGGAAAGCTGCAGTGCTTGACATCTATCGGCATTGTGTACTTACATTCACTGGTCTTTTCAAAATAAACTTAGTTTGCCCGGGGAAATTAAGAAATTGTCCTTTGTAAAAACAGAAAAAGATAACATTCTAGAGGTTGAGGTCGTATGTGCTTCAACCCATCCAGTCTTCAAATTACTGCGAAGTTGTTGGAGCATGGTTACATCAGTTGGGGAATAATTGTGAGTCCTTGAACCATTGAGAATAGCAAAACCTACCTTTAAGAAGATGTTTAGGAAACATTACAATCTACAAAGAGGAAGTCAACATCATCATGTCTGTTTATTGAATCTTGTTAGAGGGGCTGTTTTTGATTCATGATCTCTGGCATCAAATTCCTCTGCAAGAGTACAAGCTGCCATATCTGATCCTCATCCCTTACCACATCCAGACCTGCTTCTTTCCAAGGGAATGAGTGGGATCAAGAACTATGGGTGACATCTTTCCTTCTGTTGCCCAGAGGTGCTGAAACCATGAATAGTACATGTGAAATCAGCCAGATTGGTGAAAGACCATGCCATTCCTGCCTCAGTAGCACACTAGTGATTCAGTTATCCACTCACCACCATGGCAGATAGTGGAAAAGTTATTTTTATGCAAAATAAAAAAACAGTATATTTTCACAAGGTAACTGCAAACATATTTCCAGCATTTAAAAATGATAAATTGATACCTGACCAATAAATGCAAAGGAAATTATATTAATAATATTAGAAAGTAAATAGGCATTTGTCACAATTACAGGTATATTTAAGCAGGTAGTTGATCTATGCATCCTTAGCTTGTTCTTATTACTTATGTAGTGTGCCTTACAAATTAGTGTTTTGACATAACACTGCAAGGATTATAATTTTGTTCAGAATGCTGAAACTCATCTTCATTTGACAATTAATTATCAACAAATTCTGAATCTGTTTAGCCCAAGAATGGCTGTGATAATCTGATGAAGAGCACACACAGCTAGACTTGCCAGTGCCTTGTTAATGTCAATGATATTTTGCACAGAGGATTGCCAAAAGAGTTTGATGGAAACAGTGCAATATCTCTTCAGGAGATCTAGGACGAGAAAGAATGGAGCAAATTTTTCTCCTCACCTAATCCAATTGAAGGATACCGGATGTCCAAAGGCTGGGAAGGATTGACAACCTGATTTCAAATCAGGTGCAGAACAGAAAGGGAAAGAAATGTAGATGATCTCCAACAACAGTTACAATCTGAAGGAATGAAAATTCACACTTGCAATAGTTAATAAATGCTTCCTAATGTCAAAAAAAAATAGATTTGACTTAACTTTCTGTGACCAGTTTACTTTGTATCTACACTTGAATGGGAACCCAGACAGGGAGATCGGGCCAATGTATCATTTGAAACTGGAGTAATTTCCTATATATCACAATTACATTTCTTAAAAGAAGATATCCAATTCAATAACACAGTAACAGAGCAACTACTTAATGGTAAAAGTGCTTCAGAAACACCTTTAACATGAGTAAATATTGGTTAGTCAGCTTGGCTGCTCATATGTAAAAGAAAAAGTCAGATACCCAGTTTCATAGCTAAAATCCATGTATCCATTCTTTCTTTAAACATGAAACCTTAAGTGACAGCTTTATGGGTTTATTCATGGTCATCTTCATGGCTTGAATATTTCCCTTGTGCCTCTGAACAAAATTAGACAGAAGGATAAATATGCAAGTCTCCCTGGATACTTACAGTTTTACTGTGATACTTTGCAGTATGCTTTTAACTTATCTGACATGTAATTAATCATTCCATTCATCTTTCTCAAATGCTGCCACATACTGATTAACATGTAAGGAGTCAAAAATACCATCATATCCCATCTCTTTCCCACTACAGTTTAGATATTTTTTCTACCAGCTATAGTGTCCTTATGACACCCACTTACACATCAAGATGTTTTCTTACTTTAACTGTATCAGATTTACTCTGCCACTGAATTTGTTAGGCAGATTATATCCATTTAGTTTAGCTATTCCTGTCTGCATTGCTCCATGGGATTATCTGTGAAGTTGACCAGTTTGCACCTAGAGCATCTGAATGGGAAGGTGGTGCACACAAAATGATGTTACGAATTGGAGAGTAATGCATTAGCATGGACAGAGAATCAGTTAAGGGTCAGAAATCAGATAGCAGAAGCAGCCTGTTTACAGGTTGGTAAGCTGCACTGGTGGAGTGCCAAAGGGATCATTGCTGGGCCCTCATATATTTGTAATTTACATTAATGACTTAATTTAAAAGGTGGTTTGTAATATATCCAAGTTTTCCAATGATACAAAGCTAGGTGGGAGAATGTGCAATGAACAAGGTGCAAGGAGTCTGCAGAAGGGTTTAAATGGATTAAGTGAGTGGACTAAATATTGCAGATGAAATATAGAATGGGAAAATGTAAGATTGTGTCCTTTATAATAGAATACAAATAGAATTGAATAGAATAGAAATTTTCACTTTGGAATAGAAAAGTAGAATATATTCTAAAAAGTGAGTACCTGGCAAATGTTGATGTATAGAGGAATCTTGGTGTGATGATTCATGAGAATGTAAGAAGTAAATATGCTGCTGAAGCAAGCAATCTACATGGTAAGAGGGCCTTTCAGGCAAGTTGAATTACAAAAGGTCTTGCTACAGTTTACAGGACTGTGGTGAGACACCTTCTGTGTGCAGTTTGGACCTGCAATGTAGTTTTACATTCAGTGCAATGTAGTTTTACTCAATACATTCCTGATTTGAGAACTCTTCATTTTAGGAGACATTGATGAAGACTGGTCAATGTTGACAAGAGTTTCGAACAATCAGATATACTGAAAAGAGTCTGAGAGGGATAAAGGGTGGATGTTAGGAAGTTATTTCCTTCAAGCTGGAGAAACTATAATGAGAGGGGATAGTTTCAGAATCAAGGGCTAGCCATTTAAGACTGAGACAAAGGGAAACATTCTTGCACAAAGGATTGCAAATCTCTGGAATTCTCGTCTACAGTAGCTGTGGATGTTCAGTCATTGTGTTTATTTAATGCTAATCAACAGATTTTTGGATGCCAAGGCAATAAGAGGATATAAGGATCAGGCAGGACTGTGGTCATGAGTCACAGCATCAGTCATGACCTTAGCAAATGGCAGAGCAAGCGTGAGGGGCCATGTGGCATACTCTTGCTTCTTTCTCTTATATCCCCAGTTGTTTCTATTCATAGCACTAAAGCTGAAGGCACTGAATTTATTTCCCTTCCCCACTCTGCCCTTGACCCTAATGAGAACCGCTTTTGCTCTTTCGTTCAATTCTTTATACTCATCCAGGTTTAGCATTTAAGGTGAAATCCATAAGAAATATTACCAAAAGGATTTTGGGGAATCAAAAACATTTTTAACTTTTGTGAAGTTGTCGCTTCTTCAAAAGGAAGTTTAGTCAGACAGAAGAATTCATTTCCAAAACTGTATTTATGATATATTCTCATTCTATCAGAAGGGCTGTCATCACTTCATAAAGTACTTCACTAATTTCATATTTTATTATTTCCAGTATTTGGCAATATGTTCTCCAGGTAATGGCTCATCGGCATTCAATTAATACGTTAGTAATTGTCTAGTGTAATATATTTGTATGTAAATATACAAATAGGTCACACAGGCAAAAGTAGCACTGTCATTATACATGTGGCAGAACACAAGTATTAGTTGTTGTTATTCTGTAATTAAATCTGCTCCATGTTCTGGAGATTATGATAGATAGCACGCACCAGTATTACAAGACTGGCTCACAGACCAACTCTAAATACACCGCAATCTGCTTATCTTCAATTTCTTTGAAATGTGGAGTTTCCCAGCTCTACCTCATCACCACCTCTCATGACCCTTCCACAATATGTAAATTTTCAGACATCTTGTTCAACATCCAGTAAGCAAAAATTTACACCCATTAAATACTGGGGAAAACCAAAGCCATTTTCTTTGGTCAGCACAAACTACATTTCCCAGGTAATTACTTCATCCTTCTCCCTTGCCACTGTCTCTGAACCAAGCTGCTTAAATCATATTTGACACCAGGTTAAACTTGAGACGATTTATCCACACCACACAAAAGCCTGCCTATTCTGTCCCTATTATGCCATCTGATTCCATATTTAATTCAGGTCTTTCACTCCTGAACTCCTCTTTGCAATCTTTAGTCTGATTATTGCTAGCCTGTCTCCCTCATATTGTACTCCTAAACTTAAGGTTATCCATAACTCTGCCTAACCAACTCACAACATATTGTGCTTGTTGACTTCCTGCCAAGCAATACTTTGACTTTAAAATTCTGTCCTTGGGTTCTATATTCTCCACTGCCTTTCCCCTCCGTCTCTCTGCAATCTCTTTCAAACTTACAATGTACTGAGATGTCTGCTCACCTCCCAATCTGACTTCCTAATCATCCTGAATGAAATCACCACACTATTCGTGGCTTTGATGCTGATAATGACCTAATTCCAAAACTTTCCTCCTTAAATCATTTCATCTCTCTAACTCCGTTCCCTTCTTTAGGACACACCCTACCTACCTCTTTAGCCGAGCTTTTGGTCATCTGCATTGAAATCTTTAAATATGGTACAGATCCAAACTTGGTCTGACAATATCCCTGTGAACTTCCCTCAAATGTTTGGCTTTGTTAAAGAAGTTATTTCACAAGTTATTATTATTGATCTGCTCACCACTAACAACTGACTTGCTATCTGATCACTGGATCGGATGCATTTCTGATTGTGTTCAGCATTTGTATCGATACAAATTTCAAGTTCCCCCTTTAACTACTTATACATGCTTAAATTATAACTATAGTGATCACTCCATTTCTTTATATACTCAGAAGCCACCAGACATGTTGAACATTTTACAGCATTTTCAATTCTTTATTTCAAATTTCTATTTTATAACTGTGAATATTCCAGTGTGTTGATATTTGTTCAATCTGAGTTGTAGCCTTGATTTAAAAAATAAAAATATTCCTTCCAATGCACTGATTAAAGCTGTAGAACTGTTGATCATTCAACAGATTAATAATGATTTAGTGAGTGATAACAAGTAAATGGGTTTTATTACTTGCTGTATATTTTCACTTTGAATCATAAAGTAATACATGTAATGCCAATGATGTATTGGGAATCTTTTATACATTTCACCATTCTGTTTTTCACAGTTTTGAATAGTTTTACAGCTCAAATGTCCTCGGTTGCTGTCATACTCTAATATTTTGCACGCCATGTTCATTTTTCCATACAAGGCTCATATTTTCCATTCTGCCTGTAAAGTTACTATATCAAAGCAAATGAGACACTGATTATTTTATAAAAGCACCAGCTACCTCAAAGTATCTTCAAGTCACTTGTTCCAATACATATCATTATTGTAAAATGTGGTCTTCATTTCAAGCTGCCAAGAAAACAGATGTCAGGCTGCTGCACTAAAGAAAGAACTGTCTTCTCCAGAAACCACCACCAAGCTTTCCAATTAGCTTCATTAATAATACAAAATGAACTAGTGAAGGCAACAATTTTAATTCAGTATCCAAATGTCAATTGTGATGTTTGACAATTTGTAGCCTGTAGGTAGATCAAGTAATTGTGATCATTCAGCCTTTCAGATGCCTCTGGGGATTTTCATGAAGAAAATGAAATGCCCAGCCATCAAACTACATTGTAAGTCGAAGCATTTATAGGATCTGTCTAGAGACTGTATCATATCTTCCCCTCAATGACACAGTGTGTCCCTTTGGAACCTTTATAGCCAGAAGGTGCCAGCCACACAATAAATCTGCTTTTGCGATGCACACAGGAAATGGGAGGGAGATTGGCAGTCTCAGCACCAAAACAGTGGGTGGTAACATCCCAATTTCACAGCCCATTCCTTTATTTATAGAACAAAGGATTTTGTTGCCTAAATATTCATCCTCAGCCAATAGAGCTAATTGCACTCTCTTGTAGTGAGTGTGGTTTACTCTGCATCTTAAATTTATTCCATTGACTCCTATCATATAATGTGGTTAATATTACTAACTAAGAAAGAGTTTCAAGCCAAAGAGCTTTCTCACTTTGTTCAGATGTGTATAGCATTGGCACCTGAGTATTTTAGTTTGTGCCATTTTGTTAAAATTGCCCCTTCCCATGTTCCCTACCAAGCTGAATCATGTCACATTTCCCTTTGTTAAAGCTCATCTGCCATGGTCGGCCCATGTTACCAGTTCGCCTTTGCCCTCCTGATATCTGATACTCTCCTCCTAACTTTTAAGTACATTTTAAACCTTTATCTCAGTTGCAGTGAAATTATACACACAAGCATAATGTGGCCCAGGTAATTAATATGAATCATTAGTAGTGAAAGTCCCAACAAGTATGACTGGGTATTCCTCTCTGATGTGAAGTGTCTGAAAAACACCATCCCAACTACACTTAGTCTTCTGTTCCTCAGCATATTTTGCTTTATGCAGTTACTGCTCCTCTAATATGACAGTTTCAAAGTTTGCCAACAGACCCATTATACAATATTTTATCAAACATATTGGGAAGTCCATATGCACAATATGAACCAAATATCAGCTCTCATCTATCCAACTCTTCTGTTATGTCATCAAAAGAACTCAATCATATTTGTCAAACGTGATTTGCCTTTGACTAATCAGTGCAGGTTTTCAGTTATTCTTCCGAGTGCCAATTAATACTATCCAAGAGTAACATCTAGAAAATTTCCCCTACCTGACTGTTTACATTTCCCCTACCACAATGTTCACATTTATCCCTGGTCCTTTGAACCAGGGTGTAATACTTGAAGACCTCCTGAACCACTGGAAGATTGAAGGCAGGGACTTGCCAGATTTCACCTTTATTTCTCTTAGTATCAAGAAAGTATTCCATCTGGACCTATTGACATTGTCACATTGAGTACTAGCAACCTTAAGTACATCCTTTTTATCTATTTTTACTCTCATTAAGATCATCAAAATGCTCTTCTTTACTGCTGCTTTGGTATCTTCCATCTTTTTATTGAAGAACAATCCAAAGTACTTATTCAACCATGGTTATGCCTACTGCCTCATCAATTATATTTCTGTTCTGGTCACTGTTCCTCTTCACCCTTCCTTTGATGACCCTACATGTCTGGTAAAGGCTTGCTTATTTCCGATGATATTAACCTATAATGTGTTTCTACTTCCTTTTTATCATTTCTCTCTTGTACTTTTTGTATGTAGTTTGCCTCTCTGCTGAATTATTAATCTAACATTTATCATATGTTTCTTTACTTGTATCATTTTAATCTCTATTTCTACCCCCTGCCTCAGATATCTTGTCTTTCTTCATTGTGGAATTCTGAAGCCAGACGATATCCACTTTGAAGGCCTGACATTGCTCAGTTATTATTTTACCAGCCAATCATTGATTCCAGGTCTTCTTTCAATTCTTTGAAATTTGCTCTGCCCCAGTAGAATGTTTTCACAATTGATTTTCCTTTGTCCTTTTCTATAACGACTTCAAACTTAATGATATTGAGTTTCCCAAATAGTTCTGCACACAAACATATTTTCTTTGCCTCACTTCATTTGCTAAAACGATGTAACACTGCTTGATTGGGCTGGATAAAAAGGAATCCCTATCACCCTGATTCAGAATTTCTCCAGCACCCCAGACCGGATTTCCCTCCACATTCTTACTTTCCCTCACAATTACTGAAGTACTCCATTATCAAAACTGTATAGGTCTTGCATAATTCTGCAACGTTTGCAAATTTGGTCCTCTCTACCCTGCCCAGTCCAGTATATTAACTACTCTGCTTTCCTGATTTCAAAACAAATGTATTCTATTGCTCCTTAAAATGCATCATTCCTTCACAATATTTCCTGAATAAATCATTGCCAGGACTATTGAGTATTCATTCATCCTCTTGTTTCAAACAGGTCATAATTCCTTGCACCTGTGGATCAGCACATTTTTACCATGTCCTGGGCATTTACTTACACACAAAATAAACCCATCTAAATATATCTTGCGCTTCGCTTTATCTCATATTCCTTCTTTTGCTGAACTATTTTTAAAAATCTCATGCCATTTGTCTCTCTCAATCTGATGTGCACTCTCATCTTGAATACTTCTTCCTAATTCCCTTCTCCACGACAGACCAGTTTAAGCCCTTGGTTTAACTCCAGCTCCCAGCCACGTGAAGGTACAACCTTTCCATCATGCACATCCTTTCTGATGCAGAACTTCTCCCTGCTCCAGCAGTTCCCAGCCATCCATGAACCTGATTTATCCTATGTTACACTTGGTGCTGCGACCTTTACTGTTTGTTACATACATTAATAATTTGGGAATGAATGTAGGAGTTACGATGAATATGATTTGAATACGACACAAAAATTGTTATTTTTGACAGTGAGAAAGACAGTCATAGGCTATAAGATGATATTGAACACTTGGTAAAATGGGAAAAGCACTGGCAGATGGAATTTAATTCTGTTAAGTGTGACATGATGCACTTTGGGGGACAAACAAGGGTAAAATAATGAATGTTTGGGCCTTTGAGAGTATTGAGAAACAGATGGATTTCAGTATACAAGTCCAAGGATCTCTGAAGGTGGCAGCGTAGCTCGATAAGTTGGTGAAGAAGTCAAATGGGATACGTGCCTTCATTCAGTGGGACACTGAATATAAG
>JARFYF010000056.1:20418896-20432695 GCA_030265395.1 Rhina ancylostomus
GAATTACCCAGATACCTCCCCCTCCTTAAAATCCCATTCTCCAGCATGGGTGTGGGCATGAGCTAGCAACAGTAATTTTAACCCTGCTGTCTCTGGTTGTGGTGACCCCTCTGCAGCTTCAGGGAACCCCTTGTGAAGTCACAATGTGGCAGCCTGAATGTTCCCCCTCTCTGCATGGGCAACCCGCTACCTCAGCATGTGGCAAGTTAAATCTGCAGTACTGCTGCAGCTCCCATTCAGGTAACTGGGAGACATCGGCTGCTGGGAGAAGGTTAGCTATTTAATTTTCTGTTTACCTCATTTAGCTTCAATCTTCTTAATTGGTTTTTGGAGTGTGAATGCATTTCTTTAATGTGTCGAAGCAATGACTATTTTAAACTTTTGGACAGGTCCTAAGTGTTAATGACTGCTTACGGACGTGAAGAACGTTCATAGTCTTTGACAGCTGGTGAGACCGGGGGCAGGGTCCCTCCAGCTGGCAAAGCTATTCTATGAGAGCAGCCAACTGTCTGTGTGCTGAGACAGCCCTAGTACTGCAATCGGCACATCATGGTGCTGGGGATCTGAGGGAGCTGGTGCTCAGGGGCACACTAGAACAAGGAGCAGGACGATTGAAGGTTTTCCACACTGTGCTTGATAATGCACCTGAAAACAAGATTTTACCACAACAAAGGTGCTATATAAATGGACGTTGACGGTGTGCGGTTCCTGCCCTGTGACATGTTTGAGGTTTGAGCTTATGATAACTTTGCGGACTGCCACTCTTGGGCCTGGAAAGAAAGAGAGAAGAGTTCAGGTTCATGTTCATAACCATTATTCACTGTCCTCTGCTTTAGAGTAAACGAAAGTAAGTCTCAATAGGCAGTAAATTGAGACTGGTCTGTGATGAATTGAATTATCAAATAACCTGCTGACAGTCAAAGGTGGTTTAATGGATGAAATACTAAAAGATCACAAGCCCATAAGAAGTAGGGCAGGGGTAGGCCACTCAGTCCCTCAAGACTGTTCTGTCAATCAGTAGGATCATGGCTGATCCAACGTTCTTCAAGTCCACTTTCCTGCCCTTTCCCCATAACTGTTCATTTTCTTACTGATTAGAAATCTACCTATCTCAGCCTTAAATACTCTGGCTCCGAAGTTCTCTGGAACATGGAGTTCCAAAAAATTCTTCCTCATTTCAGTGTTAAATGGGTGCTTGCTTATTCTGCGATCGTGCCCTCTGATTCTCTTGTGATAGGAAACATTCAGCAGTTCCTTCTCCAATCCCTTAAGAATCTAATACATTTCAATGAGATCACCTCCCTTTCTTCTAAATGCCAATGAATAAGAGTTCCAACCTGTTTAACCTTTCTTTGTAGGACAAGCCCTCCAGATCTCTGAACTGCCTCCGATGAACTAATATCTTTCCTTAAATAGGGTGACCAAAGTTGTTCAGAATACTCTTGATGTGGTCCCACTTGCATCTTGTACAGTTGTGGTAAGACGTCCTTACTTTTATTCCCCAATCCCCTTGAAAAAGGGCCAAACTTGCATTAGACATCCCTCTTACCTGCTGCATTCATGTGCACAAGAACCACTGCAATCTTTCACTGTTTAAATCATACCATTTGTTCATTCTACCGTCCAAAATGAACAACTTCACATTTTCTCAATAGCATCTCAGAATTCTGGACTACAGCTCAAGGTATACAATTTAGTGATTGACTATGAAGTTTAACCCTTTACACACTACAAGCTCCACACAAAAACCTGGCAAGAGTGGTATCTGTTTAAGGGAAAAAGGTTTGTATAGAGACAAATCCACACACAACGCATACGTGCCTGCTATAAATGAGAATCTAAACACTGCAGATGTTAGAAATCTGAAATAAAAACAGAAAATGCTGGAAACACTCAGCAGGACAGGGAGCTTGTGCAGAAGGAGAAACAGACTTAATGTTTCAGGTTGAAGACCTTTCGTCAAAACAAATTGCCTTCAACCTGAAATGTTAACTCCATTCCTCCTTCCACAAATGCTACCTGACTGAACTGCTGAGTGCTTCCAGTGTTTTCTGATGTGATGGCATGTGAGGAAAAGTTGATTTCTTCTTCCTATCATGCTGCCTTCTCTTCACAGCACATTGATAGCCACGTCAGGGACAGTTTGCCATTAATTGTCTCTCCACTGAGAGTGAAACCGCAACAAAGATTCAGGGCATAAGTTTAAGGTGAGGAGTAAAAGGTTGTGAGGGGGTCTGAAGAAGAATCTTTTTTCACCATGAGATGGTTGCAATCTGGAATGCACTTCCTGAGAAAGTGGTGGAGTCAGGTACTTTCACAACATTTATGAAGTATCTGGACTTGCACTTAAATCACCAAGGCATTGTAGATGACAGGCCAAGTGTGGTAAATAGGATTAGCACTTGAAGATCAGCAATAGACATGGTGGGCCTGCTTCTGTGCTGTATGACTCAATGGCCCTATAACACAGATTGAGGGATCAGATTTTCAGATGGGATTGAGAGGGCAAAGTGTTTCTGTGCCCACGTAACAAAAGTTTCAAGTGTACTTCCCTCAGGGCTCTCTCTCCTTCCCCTCCATTTGCAAAAGATGAACTAGTCAAAGCACAGGGAAAATGTTCTCAGCTCACTATTGACACCTGCAGAGCACAAGCAATCTGGTAGTAATCACTGCAGTAAGTGTGCTATTCTTCAAGGGTGTTATCGACAGGTTTTTGGAAGGAGTAAATTTAAGTGAAACAAGAAAAAGGGAAATCACAATAACATCATCTGAATCCAATTTACCCAATACAAGAAGCACCTGAAGATCTGGACTGAACTAAACTTTTGGAAATGTCAGGTGCAGCCCAGTTCAGCACAATACATGCTCATTGAAACAAAAGCTCTGAGTACCAGCTAGTGAGCTGAAAATTAGTTCCTATAAGAGCCTGAGCTCCATTCAGCGGTCTCTCCTAGGATCAGTGAATGGACTTACTGTGTGTACCCAGTATTATTACAGTACAGTGCATATAATTAGTGCATTTAACTCCATAATGTAAGTCAGAAGTCTACCATTTGGTATTTACAGCAATTTCAGCACAATTAAGCTCTTCAGGTTCCATTGTAAAAAGAATCATTTGGTAGTTTGTAAGATTTTCTTCAGGCAACATTCTTGATAATTAAGAAAGTAAATGTTGCATAAATTTAACTTCTTTTGGTCTCAGGCCATGCCAAAGCAACTTACAACCAACAAAATAGAAATTTTCAAAGTGCAGCAATTTTCTAATGTGGTAGTCAAAGTCAAATTTGTGCGCAGAAAGCTCCCATAAACAGCTATTGGCTGGATAGTCATATGAGATGCCAGAGAAAACTTACTTTAATCTCATCTGGAAGATGACATCTCTGACAGTGCAACATTGAAACATGAACTCGGGTCTCTTGAATGCTTGTGACTTACTACCAAGAGAGCTAAAATGAACATAATTTTCTTTAAGATAGGTGCAGATAATTTGGTTTTTTGGAGGAAACGATCTAATTACTGTCCTACATGGCTTTCTTGTGATCTTTCATTTTCAGTGTTATAGAGGTGCTGGGTAATAACTGATATTTGTCACATTATTTAAAGGGTGCTTAGACCAAAATGAGCAGGACCAATCCCCCTTTGGCAGGTTTGATTCACAGTAATCATACATTAATGGCAATGCTGGGCTCTTTGCTGCATTTGAATGGTTGGCTCATAAGCGGGATCCCATTTTCACTGAGAAAAAGACAGTGTGGTGCTGGGCACAAGGAGCATCTTTCCTCTGAGGGCATGGTGGCACTTGTACATTAATAACTCTGACTGCCATCAGCCCCATGGTCACCTCAACAGCTGACTGTAGAGCATGATTTTTAGTTCAGCCACAGCAATTATCATTCTTGAACTAATTGACTTGAAGTGGATCTGGCATTATTTATCAGATGGGGAAGGAGTATGATGTGTGACAGAACATTTTCATCGGACTTGTGTTTCAATTGCAGGGCATACTTGGATGTGAAAGATCTGAAGAACATTCTGAAACTGGATGGTGCAACGCATCTCAATATATTCTTTGCCAATTCGTCTGATGAAGAGCTGGCTGGAGTTGCCACATGGCCATGGGATAAAGAAGCCCTTACTCATTTAGGTTATTCATTGATACATTTTTAAATAGTAGATATATCAAACTACTTATTCATCTTGATGTCTTATTTTGTTGATAATCAATTCATCATTCAGCATGCTCTGCCTCTCTGACTCAACAATCCCATCTCTCCCTCTCTCTGTCTCTTTATGTCTATTTTGCACACTTCTCTGCTGGCCACTATCCTTTCTTTCAAGTAACCTTTTAGTGGAGTTTAGAGAAAAGTAGAGCTTTTCCAATGTAACAATCTTACTGCTTGCTTGGGCAACTTCACAATGGAATATTAGCACCACATAAATATATAGAAGATTCCTTTTTCTTAAAAAAAAAGAGCCACAGTACCTTTCAAGGAAAACTTAGACCAATAACTATTTCTTTACAAGACATCATACTTTCAAGATCCATTTATATTATCAGAGGTGAAGGTATTGGTCAATGTAAATACTGCCGCCAGTTTCCATAAATGAATCACCAGGAGATTTAGAAAACAGTATGACAGACATGTCTCGATCAGACTTTATTACAATTTGTTTTAACGTGAGCACAGTATGTGGTTTACATTCACTGATATGGCACATGACAGTGAGCTGGATTGCTGGGTAGGCTCTTGGAAAGGGTTGCTGCAACTTTAAATAGCTGGGCTGTTTTAAGAAGGCAGTGGCAATGACCTAATGGAAAGCTGAGGGAGAACTGAATGCTTCTGGGATGTATGAAGTTAGCAATACAGGCGGCAATTTGCAAAGAGTTGCAGAATGCCATGTGGTAAAGCAATAGATATTCCATCCAAAGCCTCCAAGTACAGTCAGTGCAGGGAAACAAACGGGAACCTGACCACTTCTCATCAGCTGTTATCCTCCCAGCTGCTCTGACCAATTATTCAGAATTTCCTAGCATTTCTTCACGCGCTGAGGTTCAATACAAACAGTGACATAAAAAGACCAATAGAAGGAACCAGAAAATCTTGAAGGAAACGGTGAGAATGCATGCCAATCATAAGGTGTAAACAGTTCAATGAAATGGAATCTAATGAATGAAATAATGTGTCAGTTGTCCTGTAGTTAAAAAAAAACTGTATTAAATAATCTGAAAGGAAACTGTTGTTCTGGTGTAGATGACCTGGACCAATGAAACTGGGGCCAGGTTTGGGGCCAGAACAACCTCCTGTTCTCAGTCAGTGGGTACAGGTTTCAATTCTTCATTGAGCAGTGTAAGTTTGAGGTATAGGATTAATAATGGACTTGTTATGTGAGAAAGGTGATTAACTCAGACGAGTTTATGCAGTGTGGATATTTAAAATGGTCGTCACTGCAGAACAGAAGAGATTGCTACAACTTAACCCTGTGCTGTACACCCCTACACTTGCCCCATCCCAACTGGTACTTTTCCAGCATTCTGACCTCCACATCAAAATTTCCACATATAAATTACTTCTGTTTGTTCACCCAGGTGGCATCGTGCTGAATCCTTCATTCTACGGAATCCCTGGTCATACCCACACCATGATCCATGAGATAGGCCACAGTCTTGGGCTCTACCACGTGTTCAAGGGGATTTCAGAAATTGAATCCTGCACAGACCCCTGCATGGAGACTGAAGCTTCGATGGAGACTGGCGACTTATGTTCTGATACTAATCCAACACCGAAAAATAAACAGTGCAAAGACCCTGACCCTGGAAATGAAACATGTGGTTTTGGCCATTTTATTAATACTCCTTTCTTTAATTACATGAGTTATGCAGGTAAGAATGGCATTAAATTGACTGTGTATATTCACCTTTGTTCGAATTTCCATTACTGTGGAATAGCTTCCAAACTCGCTGCTTGTTGCGTTTGGAGACTTTGCTTGAAAACGGCATTAATGAAGGATGAAGTAACAGTGTAGGTTGTAATGAGACCAAAAATCACAGCGGATATAAAAAAAGTGGTGCTGTAATGACAATGTAATCCCTGTTTGGTCTCTCAAGCAGTTTTCTGAGAAACAAACAGATTATCTGATTCCAACTTTGTTCATTTTTGTATCAGGGACCGCAGTTAAACTTTACATAAGTTCCATATTTGTGTTGGCTAGTACTGAACTGATGGCAAATGCTGCACTCAACAAATATACAAATATTGTTAAAGGACAATTACATTTTTCGCGATTTTGCACAGACCTGTGTTTGCTTGAGGCAAAACCCTGCAGGAAATTATTGTTTTTAAGGAAGAAAGAACTAAAGGTCAAAGAACAAGAATTTCCTTTTGCTCAATGGAACAAATCCCTTTCAGATAATTTATTTGCTTTTTGATGTTCCTGTATTATTTTATGCAGTAGCCAAAAGTAGTTTAATCGGACAACCAATAAATAAGGCTTTAACCTTTGAGGGGTTCAGACTCTGCTTACTGCTAGTCAACAGTTCTGAGGGCACTGTTCCACCATCCACCTTCCCCCCATTTGATGTTCCAATCATTTTAGACAAACTCATAGAAGTCTGTAGTGGTGTGAAGGTCAGTGCCAGCACACCCAACCTCCTATTCTGCTGCCAGACGCAGTAAAAGGGCAAGAACTTTTTGAGGAGAGGGTCCAAATGAACTTTACATCTGGACCCTCGACTTAATGCCAGCGATGGCTGGGCTACAAACAGCAAGTCCAGTTTGTATTTTAAGTTGTTTTCAAGAATTTTTTCTTAAATATTTTTCATTCTTCTTAAGTATTTGAATCTATTCACATAGCTTCTATATGTTCCAGACAATGATAGATTTAAAAACTTAAAAAAAACCTTTGAAGCCAGTGAGCTGTCAAAGGCGATGGGACCTGAGTGCTGTATCACTTGGGGCCTATGGAATCCTTACTATTCCACAATGCTCAACCTCAGGATTGGGAAGCCCAAGATAATTGAAGCAATACATCCATATCAAGTTAGTATGGTTGGGGTGGGGAGGGCAGTGGGTCGATTCTGCGCAGTGTATTAAATCAAGTAGGATTCAGCCCATTGTCTCTTGCCCATTGTTAATTGGACATTAATTACAATTTATATGCAATCTCCATTGTCTTAAATCAGTTTTTTGTTCATGTAAGGTACAGAATGTCAATCAGAGAGGAAGAACAAACACTGCTATTATTCTTTTGATGGGAGTAGGTGAGAGTAAGAGAAAAGTGTTGGTATACACGTTTAGTGTGATGTGACCGTCACAAATGCTCTATTTCTCTCTTAAAGACGATGATTGCACCAATTCCTTTAGTCCCAATCAAGTCGCCAGGATGCACTGTTACTTGGATCTGGTGTACCAGAGCTGGCAGCCAACTACAAAGCCTCCCCCTGTTCCTGTCGCCCCAGAGATAATACATCAGAGTGCAGAATCGGTGACAGTCCACTGGCTTCATCCAATCGATGGGCAGT
Organism: Rhina ancylostomus; assembly: GCA_030265395.1. Lineage (NCBI taxonomy): Eukaryota > Metazoa > Chordata > Chondrichthyes > Rhinopristiformes > Rhinidae > Rhina > Rhina ancylostomus. The sequence continues at coordinate 20,426,416 of JARFYF010000056.1, forward strand.
TCTACGAGAGGTAACAATAGCCATGTGCTCATAACAGGCTTTTTATTGTTTGCAACCTTGTGAAAGGTTCAGTGACTTGTGACGGCTCATCCAGCAGCATCAGAAATACTCAGGGTTGAGGAGATGAAAACAACACAATTGCAAAAAGAGGGAAATAAGTATTGCCCTGAAATTTGCTGCAGACAAAATGGAGAAGGAACACCAGAGGATTATTAGTGTGCAAATTGGGAAAAATCTGGTGGTGAGGGAGAGATAGTCAATGAACTGGGAACCAAAGGAAATTGTTCAAAAACAATTTACAAAAGCTGCATTCCGTCCTCAATTTTTCTCTCAGTTTTATGAAGTTTCTGGATTTTCACAATTATTGGCCATTAAATAGTCCATTTGTAACGAGCACCAAAATTATCCCTTAAATTGTGCAATGATGGTATCAGTGTCCAATCTAGCTGTCTGGTCCAAAAAGTGAACAATTGAAAGTGTGAATCTCCTCCCTCAGGTTGAACTTGTTGGTGGAGTTTTTAAAATTCAAATATTTTCCAGTTTTCCTCGTGCTCTTTATTAATACAAACTTCCTTTCTCTCATGTTGTTTCTCTTTCTGTACCCGATTTGTCACTGAATTAACCCCTTTGTTATTTACTCTTTCTCAGTCCATCCTTTGTTTACTCTCAGTCTCTCACTCACATGGGTTAAGGAGATGCATTGTTTGTTTTCTGTTCATCTAGGTCCTACCTTCACCTTATAACTAGCTGGCAATTTTGTGCAAATAAAATATACAAACCAAAATAAGTAGAAACAATTAATGGGGCATTTTACAAATTGTTCTATCTGGCAAAATCTGGACTAATCACTTAGATAGAGTCACAGAGCCACAGAGAGACACGGCATGGAAACAGGCTCTTTGGCCCACTGAGTCCATGCTGACAATTAAGCACCCATTTATATTAATCCTACATTTATCCCATCGTTTATTCTCCCCACATTCTCATCTACTCCCCCGAGGTTATACACTGACCAACACTGGGGGCAATTTACAGTGGTCAGTTAACCAACCAACCTGCACATCTGTGGAAGGTGGAGCAGCCGGAGGAAAACCACGCGGTCACAATGAGAATGTGCAAACTTCGCATGGACAACACCCGAGGTCAGGACTGAATCTGGACTGTCACACTGTGAGGCAGTGGCTCTACTAGCTGCACCACTCTGCAACCCCAGCTCCACCATGTTTCCCCCAAAAATGCCTAAATTAGATACTTATTGATGTATCTGACCTGCACAAAAAACCATTGTGGCCACTGCACAACTCATTTTCCTAAGGTTTCTCTGTGCTCCATTGATGGAGAATCATAAATCTATCAATGTACTCATGACAATGATCTTTTACATGACAAAGTAACATTTACAGCCTGGGAATTGTTAGACATACAGAGGGTGCCGAGATATGTGGATAATTTTAATATAAAGCACTTTGGAAGATTTTCAATGTTCAAGGCAAGATAGAGATGCACTCTTTAGCCCAGTGAAGACTTGAATCTGAACCTGTTGTGCCTACTGCTTGCAAAATGTACTGACACAAGTTCTTTTATATTTGACTTTGCGTTTTGAAACTTTAGTGAGCTGGGATCAGTATGTGATGCTTGCACTGAACATGGAGAACTTGTCCAGTATGCCTTCAATGCTTCTTCCCCAAGACCATGTGACCCTTCAGGACACTGGAGCCCCAGAGAAGCAGAAGGTTAGTAACAACTAAACATATGAAAAATATAAGGATACCCTCTGCCACATGGAAGATTTTAAAGGTGGAAAATTGTACCCTGTCATATATTTGATTTAGGCTTGGTCTCTCCTATATTGTCAAAGCCTCTTTCATTAACACCACTTCCCACCCCCCCCAACTCCTGACCTCTCATTCTTTCCTCCTCATTGCACAACAATATATTTTGCCATCCACTAACAATAGCAGCAGGCAGGTAAGCCATCAGCCTTCAATCCCTTATTAAGAGGCATGCAAGTGGCCAGAGCTGAATCACCCTCCCACTAATTTACTTCTTCACAGCATTTCGGTTCTTGTTGACTCCAAATTACAGCCAAGCTAATTTTGAGAAGTTTCCCTTCAGTGTTGCAGAAAGCTTGAATTTTTTCTGGGAAGATCTTGCATGCTTCTCCACCGATTTACACACTGTAACAGACGTTAAGTCAATTAAGCAATCAATTGTTGTATTTACATTGAAATAAGATGATGTTCATGGCCATGCACTTAAAGAAGATGTATCTTTATTATTTACGTTGATGGGGGAAACAAAGAATTGCAGTTGGACCTCTATTATTGGATCAGGGGATATCTTGTTGGTTCTGCCACCTGATGTTACAAAGTTTCATGGTTGTACAATGCTCAGACTCAAAGGATGAAACAGATTCTGTTCATCATCCCTTCCTTTCTATAATATGGTTCTTATTGTCAGATATTTGACCCATTCTTTGAAAATGTATGTTTAGATTTACCATTTGTCAAGCTGAACCTTTCACCACACCCAAGTTATGAACTGCAGTTCTTTTATTCAGAATCAGAATCATTATCAATGACATATCTCATGAAATTAGTTGTTTTGCAGCAGGAGTACAGTGCAAGACATTAAGACATAAAAAATTGCTATGTTACAAATTAAATGAATAGTGCAAAAGAGGAATAATGAGGTAGTGTTCATGGGTCAGAATGCTCTCCACCATACATCTGCAGAAATTTGCGAGAGTCTTTGGTGACATACCAAATCTCTTCAAACACCTAATGAAGTAGAGCCGCTGGAGTGCCTTCTTCGTGATTGTCTCAATGTGTTGTGCCCAAGATAGATCCTCTGAGATGTTGATGTCCACCTTGAACTTGAAGCTGCTCACTCTTTCCACGGCTGAGCCCTCACTGAGGACTGGTGTGTGTTCTCCTGACTTCCCCTTCCTGAAGTCCACAATCAATTCCTTGGTCTTGCTGACACCGAGTGTGAGGTTGTTGTTGTGACATCACTCAACCAGCCAATCTATTTTACTCCTTCTCGCCATCTCAGATTCTGCCAACAACAGTGGTGTCATCAACGAATTTATAGATGGCATTTGAGCTGTGCCCAGCCACACAGTCATGGGTGTAGAGAGAGTAGAGCAGTGGGCTAAGCACACATCCTTGAGGTGCGCCTGTGTTGATTGTCAGCGAGGAGGAGATGTTTCTACCGATCTGCACTGACTGTGGTCTCCCAATGAGGAAGTCGAGGATCCAGTTGCAGAGGGAGGTCCAGAGGCCCAGGTTTTGAAACTTGGTGATTAGTGCTGAGGGGATGATGGTGTTGAATGTCGAGCTGTAATCGATAAACAGCAGCCTGACGTGTGTCTTGCTGTTGTCTAGGTGCTCCAAGGCCGAGTGGAGAGCCAGTGAGATTGGGTCCACTGTAGACCTGTTGTGGCGGTGGGCAAATTGCAGAGGATCCTTGCTCAGGCAGGGGTTAATTCTCGCCATGACCAACCTCTCAAAGCTCTTCACCACAGTAGGTGTGAGTGCTACCGGGCGATAGTCAATAGGATCATGGCTGATCCAATATTGCTCATCTACTCTCTTGCCCTTTCCTCATAAACCTTGATTCCCTCACTGATTAGAAATCTATCTCTACCTTAAGTATTCACAAGGACTCTGACCCCATAACTCTGAGCCAAGGAATTACACAGACTCACACTCCGAGAGAGGAAAAAAATTCTTCCCCAGCTCAATCTTCAATAGCTGCTTCCTTATTCTGAGACCACACCCTCAGGTTCTGGACTCTCCCATGAGTGGAAACGTCCCATCAGCAATTATCCTGTCTTTCCCCCAAAGAATCTTATTATATTTAAGATCATCTCTCATTTTCCTAAATCCCAGTGAGTCCCAACCTGTTCAATCTTTCCTTGTTAGACAATCCCTGCATAATCTTCTCTGAACCGCCTCCAATGCAGTGATGTCTTTCCTTAAATAGGGGGGCCAAAATTCTTCACGGTACTCAAGATGTTGTCTCACTGGTACCCCAAATGATTGCAGTAAGAGTTCCCTGTCCTAATTCTGCAGGCTCCTTGAAATCATGGCCAATGTTCCATTAGCCTTTGACCTGCTGCACTGATTTGTTGGCTGCTGGTGTTTCATTCACAAGGACCCAAAATCCCATTGTGCTGCAACGTTCTGAAATGTTTCTCTATTGAAATAATATTCTTTTGTTCTTCCTTCCAAATTGAATAATGAATTTCTCACATTATATTCCACTTGCCAACTTTTTGCCTAACCTGATATCTCTCTGTATACTGTTTGTACCCCCCTTCTTATCTGCTTTAGTGCCAACCACCGTTGGTACATTCACTTCCTTCCTCCAGGTCATTACTACAGTTGTGGTCCTAGCACTGATCTGTGGGATTGGACTGTTTATGGATTGCCAACCTGTAAGTGACTCCCTCTCCCTATTTGCTACTTTCTGCCCTCTAGCCAGTCTTTTCACGTCAATAAGTTGCCTCCAGCACCATGAGCTCTAGTGACTTAACTTTGTTGGGAACCTTGTGAAATGTCTCCCACAAATCTCAATACAATGCATCTACTGGCTCCTCTATCCACTCTGAATAAAACTTCCTCAAAAAAAATTCTAAATCGGTCAGAAATGATTTCCCCTTCATGAAGCCATGCTGACTGCTGGATTAGATTATGACTTTCTAAATGTGTTGCTATCTTTCCTTTAATAATTGCTTCTAACATTTTCCCAACAAAATATGTTAGACTAATTGGCTTATGGTTAACCACTTCTTGCTTCTTTTTTTGACTAGGGGTATTGCATTGGTTTTCCAATTCTCTGGCACTCTCTTGGTGGCCACTTCGTTTAGGATCCTAGACTGCAAGTCTTTGGGCCAGGGGACTTTTACAGCCTTTAGCTCCATCAGTTTGCCTAATATCAATTCTTTAGTGAGGTGATGTAATTAATTCCACCTCAGCGTTAAGTGTGAACAGAATGTCTGTAGAATTTTCTACCGTAAAGACTTGTGCAAGATATCTGTTTCAGTGCTCTGTTGTTTCCTTGTTCCCCATGCCAACCCCCCAGCGTCATTCTCTAGCGGTCCAATGTTCATTTGGACCTCTCCCTTTTTATTGCTGTTTTACTTTCCTTGTTAGTTTGCTCTCCATTTTCTCCCTACAATCTTTATTTGTCCTCCTCTGATGAATTCTGAATAAATCCTAATCTTTAGGTCTACTGATCATTTTTGCCTCCTTATGCATTATCTCTGCCAACTGAATGTCCTTGTTAACTTCCTTTGTTAACCACGGTTGATTCATACCTTCCGTAGAATCTTTCCTCCTTACTGGGATACATCTGCCAAGTGTCACAAATCATCTCCCTAAGCATCTGCTCATGCTTGTCTACGGTCTTTCCTGCTAATTTATCAGGCCTGTCCACTTCAGCCAACTTTACAAGGGAATTCCATTGTAATTCCCTTTAAGTTCAACATTTGTTTCTAACCCAAGTTTCTTCCTCTCAGGTGGAATACAAAATTCTATCATACTGTGATGACTACTTCCAATGGGATCTTTTACCTGGAGGTCATTTATTAAACCTGCCTTATCGGCAGTACCAGATCCAAACAAAGCCCATTGTCTAGTTGGCTCCATATGTACTTCTCAATGTACTCTATGAATTTGTTCTCATTGTTATCTTTTTAAACTTGATTAACCAAATCTGCACAAAGATTAAAATCTCCATAATTATTGTGCTATCCTTTTTACACCCCGTCCCACCATTATTTGTTCATTTATACCTTAGAGTGTGGCTCCTGTTTCAGGGAGTCGACACACCACCTCTTCCTGAGTCTTCATTCCTTTGTAGGTTTTAACCTCCACTCAAATGGACTCAAACTCAATGGACTCCACTCAAATGAGCCTGGATCGCCTGTTACAACTGTACATATTTCACCTCTTATCACCAGTACTCTGCAATCCTTCCCTCTCTGCAATCCTCCCTATGTCAGATATCCTTGAATATAATGATCTCCTTGCCTCTATAATGGATATCAGATCTTACCTGTTCACCTCTAGTTATGCTGTCAGTTCATCTACCTGATTATAGATGCTTTGTATGATAAGATGCAAAGCCTTTGGGCTTGCCTTTTTGTCATTTTCAATCAGGGCAGGTACAGTAGTGTAGCGGTTGGTGTAACGCTATTACAGCGCCAGCGACCCAGGATCAATTCCCACCACTGTCTGTAAGGAGTTTGTACGTTCTCCCCGTGTCTGCGTGG
>JARFYF010000056.1:20439796-20454424 GCA_030265395.1 Rhina ancylostomus
TTACCCATCAATAGAGCTAATTAATGCACTTAACTGCCACCTTCCATCACTGCCTCACACGTTTTATCCTTATTCAGTTTTGTTTTGTGCATGTTTCATTGAGAACATAACCAGACCTCCAAAGCTGTTGAGTGATCCTTCTCTTGGCAGGATGGCAGTGACTAGTGCCGATGCATTGGATGATATTTCCCCTTTATAAGAACATTATAAAGCGGCTGAGACATGTTAAGCATGTACAGGAGTCCCAATCGGCTAGATCTAGAACACACAAGATCAAATGCTGACAGGCAGGAAAAAGAAAAATCCATGTAGATTCCTTTCAGTTTATTTTTGTAACCAGGAATCAGGATTATTCAGCCAAGAATGTAATATATATGGTACTCTGAAGAACAATGACAGTACTGATGAAGGGTACAGTCAGAATAAAGTAACTTCCACACTGGTGTATTACATTCAGAACATTAGTACCTACTTGTGCAGACTCTGATTGACCAACTAGAATGAGAAGACACCTTCTTCCAAACTTTTGAAGAGAGGAAAATGTTTTGACTTGAGTCACTACCAATTTTCACATGCACTAGAAAAAACCTGCTGAACCACCAGAGGAGTTCCTATGCTTTTATTTTTAATCTAAGAGTGAAAATCCATCTGTTGTTGTTGTAAGCTGCTGTCTGCGACTCTTCCCAGTGGAAGTAGTTATGGCTGACATCTATAGCATGGTTGCTCCGTTTGGCTGATGGATGTTGGCGCTGAGCTGCTCAGCAAAGATGCACTCCGTGACAAAGTCATGGAAAGATTCCTTGGACTTAATCTTAAACTGATCTCTAGGAAGTAACAATAAATTTGTACAGCGGAGTTGGTCGGAGGAAATACTAATTGGTGATTTGAGATTTCTTGGCTTTTTGAGCGGGATCACTTCAACAAGAAAGATAACAATCAGGGAATTTCTTTCTTTTCTGGAAAGGTTTTCAAAGGTATATGACAGCAATTTATGTAATACACAATCTTGCAACATAAATTACAGTAGAATAGGAAATACTGTGGAGTCCAATGCATATTGTCGGTCAGGCTGTTGGCATTCTTCCCAAGAAATTAATTTTGTGTGTAACTAACAGCAGTTTTCAGAACTAAAAAGACTGAAAATTACTTCAAGCCAAAGATACTATGTGCTTAATTTCTTGGCAAAGGAATGATTAAAGGAAAAAAATTGAGTGATGGTTTTAACCCTAACTGCCTGGCAGAAACTGGGCAGGTGGGCATTTTGAAATCTTCCAGCTGGCTTACCCCTGTGAACACTGGCAGCAACTCAAGTGTTCCAAATGTTAACTGGGAAGGCAGAGAGGATACCCACTCTGGGTCAACAGAATCTTCCATTACAATATCAGGCCATAATGATATTTCTGGAATTTTTGTTTGAGCAATGGGTGCTCTGATCATTTCAAAAGGATCAAAAGGTATTTTTTCTTTATTTGTGGAATGAAGTTCTCCACCTGGACCCACCAAAGTAAGACTTTTCTTTCCATAGCCTACTTGTTTCATTAATTCTTGAGAAGTTTCAGCTGGTGGTTTTATTATGTTTTCTTACACTGTGACATCTCTGGTGTTATGAAGCAGTAGGAGCTCAAAAACGTATAGTAATTAGCTGTGGCTCAATTGGTGATATTCCTACTTCTTAGGCAAACGATTCTGAGTTCAAATCTCATACCGAGTCAAGCAGAGAAAAGTAAATTGACACTTCAATGTGGAATTGAGAAGGTGTTACACTGTTGGAGGTAGTCTCTTTCAGCTGAGATCTTAAGCTGAGGTTCTGAAATATCTTTCAGTGGATAAAAAAGATCCAATGACAGTTGTTCAGAGAAAAGCAGCAGAGTTATCCCTGGAGTCCTGGCCAATGTTTATCCCTCGTTTAACATTATTAAAAAAGATCTCATTTTCTTGTTGCTGTTTGTAGGAGCTTGCTGGGTGGCAATTGTGACTGCAATTCAAAACTACTTCATTGACTGTAAAGCACTCTGGGATATCCTGCAGAGGATCTGAAAGGTACAATGTCAATACAAGTCCCTTAGGAGATAATGTCAAGTTTATAATTCTGCAAGAAGCTACTAAAATGAAAACAATTGTGAGTCTGCTTCAAGACTCAGAGGAAGTCCAAGTTTTTCTATATATTTCCACTTTCTGGAGCATAGCCTGTAGGTTAAACCAATAAAGTACTCGGTTAAACAACAGATCTTACAGAGATGGACAAAACATACTCCTGGACAGACAATGCGTTCTGGTCAGTTCAATACTCACAATGTAATGACATTTTCAAGGTCAAAACATGGTCTCATTGTTAAAAGGACACACAGCAAAAATTATACAAGCTACGCATGTTACATTTTATTAATAATGAAAATGAAAGAAAAATAAACAAACATCTACAGCAATTGTCCAAACTCTGCGGGTGCTTTACTTTGACACTAAGCCCTCTGGGTACTTAGATCGGTGGTCTATCCTTGCAGTTCCAGGCATGGGCTGTTCCTCTGGGACAGGATGCCCTCCATCTTTATGACGTGGTAAAATCCAGGGTGTGATGTGTGTCACAGTACCACTGTCTTCTACCACATCTGGAATGGGCTTCAACTTCACCCTGTCTCCAACTCTCAGTGGTGGCAGGTCTTTGCCACCTCTGTGGGAGCAGTGTGCTCATCCTTTTTCAATTGCTCCAGATCCTGTTGTGATTTACTTCCATCAATTCTATTTGCTGGACTGATTTGGACCTGATATCTTTCTTGTCATCACAATGAAATCACCTCATTCCTCGAGTTCACCACCGTCATAGCATATCTAGGGCTGCAGTGTAGTCTTGTTAGCACATGAGTCAGGTTTTAACTTCACTAAATTGAGACTGATGCTTTGTTCCAAGAGGACATCAAATGTTGTTTGTGAGTGAAGTTAAATGTCCTTATACCAACAACTTGGCGTGGATATATCTTGCAGATTTGCTTCCACAGAACTGACCTTGTTTGACACCAGGTACCTGGTGTTTAACTGGTTCTCAGACTCTGACCCTGTCTCTGTCCCATTCATTCATTCGCTCCATGGATTTTCAATGTCCTCTTTATTGTGAGCTACTTGTAGAAATGATTTCCCAATCCATATCATGCAGACTTTTCCCTTCATCCTGGGGGAGCTTTTCCAGCCTCTTAAATTCACATCCATTACACTTGCAACATCTAAGCCACCATGACAGTACTTTCCCTGATCCACCTTTTGTCCTGTGCTTCACCACATGTACTGCCTTCTGTTGGCCATCCAACATTTGGGGCCCGGCTTCGGGTTGCTCTGCATCTTTGCACATCTGTCTGCACATTTCTAGAGTTAACTGTGTCCCGTGTGGTCACCTGAGGACACTCCTGTTCTGTTGATAATCTGATCTCTGATGAATGAGTCCTTCAAATCTGCAAAACTGCAGTTATTGCAAACCGTTTTAAGGAAGTATCAATGGATGTCTCCACCTTGGTTTCTCGTGAACAGTCTCTTCACACTGTTTCATACATAGGCAGGCTGTAACATGCTTGCAATATACCCGATTCATTCTGTTGTGTCTTATTTGACTGGCCTGGTTATGATACAATTTTCTCTCCTTGTGACCAGTGAAAAACAATGACACTTTTACTTTCATCCATTACAGTTTATCTGTTGTTCCTAGCTTGATATAATTTGTTAATTCTTTTCTCCATTGTTTGCATTCTTTGGACAGAATTCTTGCCTGGAAATCTAGCAACTCAGGTATCACTGTTTTTCAGTGTGCATCCACATTTTATCTTCATTTTCAGGCACAGAGTCAAGATTTCTTAGTTTCATCAACCAAAGTTCCAGCCACTTTCACTTCCTAAGATACTGGAGGACAGCTGCTAAGTAAAACTAATAAAGTGATTTATGAAACAAAAAAACTTATAGGGAGGGACAGAGCATTTACTTTGCTGTGTGCTTTCTCCTAGACAGACAACAGCTTCCAGCCAATTCAATACATACCATGTGATAATATATACAGAAGGAGCAGCTGGTCACATTTAACTGATTCAGTTCTTAAAGGGGTACACTCTCAATAGTACATTGAGAGTATATATGACTCAACAGTCATATATGTTACACGTTTGAGAAACAAGGACTGGAGATGCTGGAATCTAGATGTAAAATACGACGATGCTGGAGGAACTCAGCAAGCCAAGCAGCAGCCATGGAGAAAAGCAGGTGGTTAACGTTTTGAGTCAGGGCCCTTTTTCAGGACTGAAGATAGGAAGATAGGAGTTGTCATTTCAACTCCCCCTCCCACTCCACACTCCATCACAGATATATCTGTCCTTAGCCTCCTCCACTGCCAGGAGAGGTCCAAGCGCAAACTGGAGGAACAGCACCTCATTTTCCGTCTTGAAACCTTGCAGCCTAGCGGCATGAACATTGAATTCTCCCACTTGAAGTCATCCCCTCAACAACCCCCCAACCATGCCTCTTCTTTTCTTCCCTTTCCTAACCTATCTCTTTTTTCTACCCTTTTTTCCTCCTTGCCTTTGCCCCATCCCCCGGTGGATCTGTTCTCCTCTCCTCCCCCGCACCTGCCTATCACCATTTCTTACCTGCATCTACCCAACACCACCTTGTGCCCACCCTGCCTCCCCTCTTTTGTCCACCTATCACTGCTCTGCTTTTCCCTCCTATCTATTGGGCTTCCCCTTTTCCTCTGTTATACCTTTCCTGGCTTGTTCAATTATGGACATTACCCAACCCTGTATACTTGTTAGGGGAAAGTTCTTTCTAAAAGTAATTTCGATGAGGTCATCTAAAACCATTAAGATCAACATTTTGGGAAGAATAAAGATTCAACAACAGTAATTATATTTGAGAAAAATTGGCATGCTCCTTAATGTGTTTATCCTTCCCAATGACACTGAGACCCAAAAGATGGGAGGTGTACTGAACTCAGACTCTTCTTTCAAGTCACATGTGAAGATGCATATTCAGAACAAAATTGGCACTGCACCTGACTGTGTGTATCTGCAAGGATCCTATGATCCACAAAAGATCATAGTTCCAATCTCACACAGTTACAGGACAGGTTACATACCAGAGACAGTTCTCAGAAGTTACTGAGCTGCAGAAACATTGAGAGGCATAACCCTTTGATCACAGAGGGCTATGACAGAGAGGATCTCAAACTTCACTATAGTAAGTGATTGAACCCTTACTGGAGAGAGGACCTCAAACTTTCTTTCCTGTACCAACATCTGCATTTCTGTTTAGGTCTCCATGACTTATGGAGACCTGCTGAAGAAACAGTTCCTTCTCTTTTTCAGTTTCCCTTTCACCAATTTTTATCAATTTTATTCTGTTTATTTATCAACTATAGTCTGAAATGTTTTGGTTTGCTTAATTAAAATTAACTTTCTAGCTGCATGGAATCTTTCTTTCTTAGCCAGTTTGTTCAATGAAATAAATTTAATTTGCAAACTCATATGTTTTCTTTTGCTGGACATGCCTCTGTGTAATTTCCTCTGGTATGTCCATCAAACTATGTTGCCATTCAAGTTAGAGTGCCTTCCTCGACATCACAGTGAGGAGCTTTAAGGGAGAATATCCAGCTAAGTTGGTGAAATAGAGCAAGAAATAAAACAAGCTGTAGGATGCAGAAGATGTAGATGATCAATTGAGGGGGCGGCACCTGAAAAAATTAAGCACAATTTGAATACATTAGGTTTTTCTTGGCACTTTCATTTCATAGAGTCATCAAGTCACATAGAGATACTGCACAGATATAGGTCCTTCTGCCCACCAAGTCTGTGTCGACAATTAAGCATTCATTTTTACATTAATCCCACCCTAACCCATTTTATTCTCCCTATACTTCCAACAATTCCCCCAGATTCTATCACTTCAAGTTCGGGTAATTTGCAATGGCCAATTAACCTGCTCACCTGCTTATTTTTGGGATATGTGCTGAAACTGGAGCACCTGGAGGAAACCCATGTGCTCAATGGGAGAACATGCAAACTCCCGAAAGACAGCACCGAATGTCAAGATTGAACCTGGGTCACTGAAGCTATGAAGCAGCAGCTTTACTGCTCTGTGCTATACTTTCCCTTCATACTTGTGCCTTTTGCAAAAAATACTTCACATTAATTGAAGTTTAATAACTCTTGTGTGAAAGACTCACAGATCAATTTCAGAACAAAGAAGGGTGCGATGAACTGGAGTTCACAAATGAATAAAAACATCCAAAGATGTCAGAATCAATCCATGGATAGAATGTGAAAATTATTTTAAGAAGGGTAATTTATTTTTGCAAAGTAGAAACAGAATAATATAATTGAGAAGACATTTAATTGTAGATTTTGTTCAATACAATTAACATTATGATCAACATTATAGTGTTACAGAAGGTCAAGTAAAAATCTGTGCTGTCCAGACTGAGGTTAGAGGTACATATACTTGCAGTACTTCATAAAAGAAGGCTGTCTAAGAAAAGGGAAAAGTTATGAAACCTATACCAACTCAATCCTGAAATATGAGGCAGAAAATCTGGCTGACTGGTTTCCACTAGTAGCTGAAGATAAAGAGAATAGGAGAGTGTACACTAAAAACTGAGATAGAAAATTTGAACTCTGTAAAAATAATGTGCTGTTTTTCAAATAGATAGGAATCAAGTTAAATGAACCAAATCATTTTTTTCCAATGGAAAATCCTTCCATAAGGTACAGAAAGGGAAGAAACAGGACACTGAACGAAACTGAAAAAAGAAGAAACTGAGAGGGGATCTCGGGGGAAGCCTAGATGGATCATCCAAGCCATTTCTGGCAAAAAAGGAGTGGACATGTTCTTTGGCACCTGTTCTGATCTTTACCATCCTTGTGGACTGAAACATTCTTTGAGCCTTCTCCTCTCTGGCTGTTCAATAGTCCACTACCATTGGCAATTGATTGTGGTGGGATTACCAAATTTTGTTCTTACACATTAACTGTGGAATAACTTAGCTCTGTCTGTTGCACGTAGCTTCACCAGTATGGCACTTCACTCTTGGTAGAGTACTTATTGTCAGCTTTCTGTTAGTTAATGAATTGGAGGTGGTCTTGGGGTAATAATTCATAGCAAAGAGTCCATTGTGATTATGAATGATAGTAACCATAACTTTTCATTTAGATATTTGCAGTGTTAAAGATAGTTAGATGTAAGCAAACTACAAAATATCATTCTCAGTCACTTACACTCAGTCGCAGATTGACAGAGGAATTATCTAATCACTTGTACTTCAGCTGATTTCAGTATTCTTACCAAAAGCAACCTTTCTGATGTGCCTCATGCTGCCCTGAGCATATTTTTAATCGAGTCAAAGGCTATAAAACCATTGACCAATTACTGTCAAACATCATCCTTCTGATGATGAATCAGTGGAATGCTACTTGGAAGAAACACTAACAATGGCAAGGATAGAGAATGGAGTCTGGACAGACCATCACTCTCCATTATAAAGTGTGTCTCAGTTAGACCTACCAAAAACACTGTCCAAGTCCTGAAAGAAACTAACACCAAACTACACGAATGGTAGATGGCAAAAGAACCGATACTAGGGGTAAACCTCGAGGTCACCAAACTTATGATATTATTACGTTTAACCCACTTCCATGGTCCTTCAGATTCAGAATGAGAACTCTTGCGGATACTGCTTTCGGACAGTACCCCAATCTGCCACCATGTGTGATGGTGCCCCCTGCTTCTGGAACAGGGCATTCACAGGGGTGGGGTGGTGGAATCTGGGACATTGGGTGAAAGGCATGATTCTCTGGGTAGGACTGTTCCAGGCTACTGCTTGTCATATTTTTAGATTAGCTCCCTCAATAGTAGCAGAAGAGCCAGGGGTATTAGTACTGAGGAATTTAAGGGTCTACTGGGCTGAAAGTCCTTCTGTCAAGCCTGAAACGGGTATACAAGTCAATACTGGATAGTTCATACTTTTTCTTATTATTCCTATCTCAAGTTATTTGACACACTGTAGTAATTTTCAAGGTAATTTCAGATGATATTTAAGAATTGATCATACTGCTGTGGACATGTCCTCAAATATAGAGCAGAGAGGGCAGGACAGAAGATTTTCTTCCCACAGTGGTATTGGTGAACATGTCAAGATTACAACACACTTTGTTGGCTTTGTGGTTAACATTACAAGACCAGATTTATAATCCAAATGTACTTAATTAATCAAATTTAAATTTCCCAACTGCCATGGTGGGATTTGAACCAGTGTCTTATTCTCTCATTCTCTGTAACATTCTCTGCAAGCTCGATAAAATGGCTAGAAGCATAAGGGAGTGGATAAAAAAACTTCCTAAAATGACTAGATATTGTTTTCTTGAAATGATCAGGGAAGGTGAGTTTGGATTTGATACCCACCTGTGCCCCTCTGTGACACAATTGGCATCCTCATCACCAATTTGGGCTGTGGTTTAACTTGACAAGCCCACATTTTCAGGAGTTATGTTAGGAAGCTGTGTCAGATTTTTACTGGCCCATTAGCCTGCTGTGTCCCTTTGTAAATTTTCACCCATATAAACTGAGAGGTGAAACAAAGGTCAGAGCTAATAAAAAACACGTTCTTTGATATGCTACCTTATTGCAGGGAAAATGCACTGCCGATACAAAATACTTATGACCTCTGTCCTGAAAGAAGACGTTTTGAATTTTTCCCTCTTCATAACTGCTATCAAATTTCCTGTAAAACTTCCCAAAGCTTTTTTACTTGCCGGATAAATGAAAATGCAGGAATTTTAATGATGGAGATTTATCTCAATTATTATTTACCTCATAGGATAATTTCAGAAAAGGTTTTGGTGCATTCTATGTTCCTTCTTTGTTTGGTTTCAAGCTAACAGACACAGAGTGTTGTAGGGGTCTGGCTGATTGGGAATGAGTTGTGTGTAGGTTCTGTTGTTAAGTCTATCAAGGATTAATATGGTTTCACAAATTCTAGCAATGCATCAATGCATAAACATACTGAGTTTTACACAGTATCTGCTGGAAGTTTTCTTGGAACTCAGAAATGGAGCTATTCTTGCCTCTGTCATTGGGATGTGAATAAGGCTGCAGAGGCCTCATTATTTTCTGTCCCCTGTGCCCTGATGGTGTTGTTGAGCCTTTGCCTCAAGAACCATTGCAGATAATGACCCCACATCAGTGTTATTCCAGACACAAAGGATGATGAAGAATTGAGGATTGGTAATGTACATCCATATCTGATGGTGGAGACAATGAGAGAAGCTTCGAGATGATTGTGTTCCAATAATTTTGTTTCCCCTGTCTTTCATTGTGGCAGAGGTCATGCTGGGAGGAATTATTAAAGTAACCCAGGTGAGTGGTTGGAGTGATTGCTGCTGCAAGTCCTGTAATACACCCACCACAGCCACCAACCCTCCCAACACCACCACCACTTTTGCTTTCTGACACCCATCTGCTTCCAATCCGGAACTGTCTAGACATTAAACTCCTTGTTTTAAAACCCTTCCTTGTACTTGCCCATCTCAGTGACCACCTTCAGCTCCAGAAGGTGATCCAAGTTCCCTATTGGCAGGTGACCCTTATTCTGTCAATACAAAAGCTTTCGAATTCCCTCTCCAAACCTCTTATGAGCATACATGCAAATTAGGAGCAGTCGTAGCCCTCAGACCTGCTCTTTCACTTGATAAAATAACAGCTAATCTGATTGTAACCTCAACCTCTTTGTCTCCATCCTTCTCATGTTTCTCTCCCATTCCTTAAAGCCTGCCCCTTTAAGTGGTATCTTGAGCTACTGCCTTCTGACATGGCTCTGCCCAGCTTTATTTGGTAGTGGTGTAGTGAAGCATCTTTGCAAAATGATTGCATTAAAGGCACTGTAATGTCCAAGTTGTTGTTATTTTAGACATATGTAGTCCAGCTGGTAGGGGAGTGGACATTGAGACTAACACTTGGGCTAACACTGAAGTAGTTTCCACTGTCTGATTTGTCAAATCTTTGTCTTTCACAATCAGGACCAGAATGACTAAAGTAACTGAAATGGTGTGTAAGTGAGCTGAACAGAATGGAAACAGTTTTGGTTTTCACAACATCAACAATTTGAATTTATAGAACACCTTTTACATGGACAAATTGCTAAAGTGAGTTCAAAGAGTGTAGTGTTCATAGAAATAGTCAAGACAAGGGGCTTGACAAGGTAGATGCAGAGCCGATGCTTCCACTGCCTGGGGTGTCTACACCCAGGGGTCCCAATATCAAAATAAGAGATGCAAGAGACAGCAGATGCCAGTTAGGATCTCTTCATCCAGAAGGTAATAAATCGTTGGAATTCTGTACGCCAAAGGGGTGCGGAAGCTCAGTCACTGAGTATATTCAAGACAGAGATCAAAATATTGTTGGATATTAAGGTAATCAAGGGATGTGGGATTAATGCAGGAAAATGAAGCCAAGATAAAAGATCAGCAATGAATTCATTGAATAAGAAAATAGGCATGAGTGTTGAATGGCCTATTCTTGTTTCTGTTTCTTATGTTGGGATGGATAACCTGAAGCCTGGGTATGAGAAGATGGTTCCCTTTTGCTCTTTGCAGAAAAAATGGGATGGCAGGTCAGCACTGAATTCTTGCATCGACCAAGGGGAGGGAGTGGATGGAGGTCTCTCTGCTCTGATGGAATCACAGGCTGTCTCTCTTATTAACTGGCACTAACAGCCCTGGAGTGAGATGATGATAGTAGGTTCGAAGGGGTCTTCCAAATGAAAGGAGCATGGCCTTGTTATTGGTATTGGTATATTATTTTCACGTGTACCAAGATACAGTGAAAAGCTTTGTTTTGCAGGCCATCTAGACAGATCATACTGTACATAATTAGATTGGGGTAGTAAAAAGAAAACAGAATGCAGAATACAGTGTTGCAGTTACAGATAAAGTACAGTGCAGGTGGACAAATAAAATGCAAGCGCTACGACGAGGTAGACTGGAAGATCAAGAGTTCAACAGTTAATCTTTTAGAATATGAGAGGTCGATTTCCAAACTGTCTTGAGTCATTATTCATGGATAGGCTTCTGTGTCTAGAGCTAGGGAAGGTATTCGTATTGGTATTGATTTATTATTGCCAGTTGTACTGAGATCCAGTGAAAAACTTGTCTTGCATACTGTTTGTACAGATCAATTCATTACACAGTGCATTGAGGTCATACAGGGTAAAAACAATAACAAAATAGAGAATAAACAGAATACAGAGGAAGGACAACAGCTCATATAATGAATGTCAGCCTGTGATCAGTGCTGCAAAAGTATGTCTGAGCTTCTGACTCAGCTGTGATGTGCTCAGTGAATGTCTGACACTCCCACATGAAGAATGGCTTACAGGGTAAAGTTCAAGCAGCTACAGGCACCTAAAAAATCTACCTCAGCATGAATCATCAGAAAAGGAGGATTGGAGGTCAACAACTGTCAATTCTTGTTTTAATGTCAGCTGAGTGCCTCACATATAATTCGTCTCATAACCACCTCCCAGCTGTTCTTTACACCTTTCTGTATATTGTAACCTCATGTATAGGTAAGTAACTTGGGTTCAGTAACAGGTAATGAGAAACATTTGCCCTAGAAATTCTGCGACATTGTAAGAGCTGACTATTGTAGAGCATTGTTCAACTGTAGTGCACAGTATGGCCACTGTTAAAGGCACACAATGATGTTCAATCATTAAGCACTGTCAATCTCTTGTGTGGTTTGTGCATAAGATTCTCTGATTCAGCACAGGAAATGTTAAATAGAGTCTTAGGCACTTCTCAACTGGGAGAAGAGAGGAAGGAAGAAAAGATAGCATCAATAATGACTCACATTTTTCAAAAACTTTATTAAAGACGTTCTCCCAAGATATTTGTAGAGATATAATCAATGCACATAAGAAAAAGGAGACTAAACTACAGGGGTGGCCTTGTAAGGTTGCCCTATCAGTGGAGAGTTGAAGAAAGAGAGAGAGAGAGAGAGAGAGAGAGAAAGAGAGAGAGGCAGAGAGCCTGTAGATGATTAGAGAGGGTGCTTTGAATGTGGCCCAAGACAAGGCTACTGCTGATGAGATGGAGAGTTTCCACAGGTGGATAGAGTCAGAGGAATGGTGTGTTTGGGGAGGGAATAAGAGACCTAGAGCATGAAATGTTGAGACAGAGATTGACATCGTTGATCCTTCACCATGGGTTTTGAAAATGAGGGGAACACAGTTCCCAGTCCTGGTTTACAGGGCACTATCAGGAGTGACTGTTCCACTCAGTCCAGACACCTGTACACAACACAGGGGAAGGCAAAAACAGTTAAATATAGACAGATATCTACGGAGATAGATGGAAGTTCTTTTTTTTAATGTCTGTAGTCATCAAGATGAGGAAATCTGCTGGTGGAAAACAGTTTTGTTGGTACGTGGCTTCACGTGTGTTACTACTTACCAGCCAGGGCAACCCCTCAAGGCAAACAGCATCAGTTCTTCCCAAGAAAGGTACTACAGCTCAGGTGGAAGAACAGCCCAGTGTATCAATATAAATTCTTCCTGAGCATAACATGGGTGCAGGACATTTGCCCAATCGTGGCCCTGGTTCTCCTGAATGGATTGCCACAGTGTCACGCAGCGCAGGAACAAGTCACTCAGCCCATGCCTCCTGTTGTACCTACAGACA
Source organism: Rhina ancylostomus (assembly GCA_030265395.1). NCBI lineage: Eukaryota > Metazoa > Chordata > Chondrichthyes > Rhinopristiformes > Rhinidae > Rhina > Rhina ancylostomus. The sequence continues at coordinate 20,452,495 of JARFYF010000056.1, forward strand.
CTAATCCCATTTATTCACATTAGCCGTCTATGCCTTGGGGAGTCAAGAACTTGTCTCAATGCTTCTTAAATGTCATGAGAGTATCTACCTCCACCACCTCCTCAGGCAGCGCATTCCAGACCCCAAACACCTTGTGCGTGAAAAATTCCCCCTGAGATCCCCTCTATACTTTCTGTCTCTCACCTTAAACCTATGCCCCTTATCTTTGACACTCCTACCACGGGAAAAAGATTTTTACCATCTACCCTATCTATTCCCCTCATAATCTTATCTATCTCTATCAAATCACCCCTCAGCTTCCTGAGCTCAACAAAAACATCAAACGCAGCCTGTGCAATTTCTCCTTGGAACTGAAATGCTCCAATCCAGGTAACATCCAAGCGAATCTCCTCTGCACCCTCTCCAGCTCCATCACATCCTTCCAATAGTGCAACAACCAGAACCGCGTGCAATACTCCAGATTCCCATGTTAATTTTCTGCTGGAACCTTGCGCCCAGGTGAAAGAAAAGCCAAACATGCAAATTGTTGCTCCAGATTTTGCCCAAAGTTTTAATGACAGTGTTCTAATGCACTCCACCACCATAAACTAGGCAGTGTTTATCATCCTCTAGTAAATTCCTTGAGTCCTCACTTTCTCATTTTTATCTATTTTTTGCTCACCACATTCTTTAATCTGTCTATTGGGAAATTTTCACAATGGAGGAGAAGGAAATTGAAACCAGGCTGCTGCCAAGATAAACTGGTTGAGGAATACTCAGCACCCGAGGTCCATTCAGAATGAATGGCAATGCGATCTAGTGAGAGGCAAATTGCCAAAGGCTGGTACAGAAAGGGAATGGAAAGTGTCTATTTAGCAATTCTAAATACACGATTACATTTGCCAATTATTTTTATACGTTAGTTAAAGTGCTTGACAAATATGTACTGAAGAAATCAACCCACTGGGCTGCCTGTCCTCCATGTTAAGGTCAGGTACTCCTGAAGCTCTCAGTGGTCTGAACTGTTCCAAAAAGTTCCAGCTGCAGTTTTGTAGAAACAGCTCAAGACATTCCAGTAAACGATCAGTAACTGTTTCCATTGTTATCCCTGGGCAATAGGCACTATGGGAAGACTGTGTGTGTGTATATACTGGGATTTAGGTTAAAGGGGGCCCCTCCATTAAAATAATGTACTTCAATTCTTATAGGCTGACGGTATTAATCTTTCAATTATTTATAGCCAGAAATAGATGGTACAGGAATGAATGAGGCATGTGTCAGTCTGGGATTGAAATAGATGTGGAATTATTCTGAGTTGAAAACAGAGATGCATCTCGCATCTTTCTTTCATTTTTGTTGGGCTACAGTTACCTCATTTGTACCAGTTTTGAACTAAAGCCTATTTGACTGTGTATCAGTCTAGTAATTGGATTTCAGGCATAGAAGTTAGTTTGCACTTCACATGTTATAGAGACACAGAAAGGGCTTAAACATCCAATAAGGCAGGTCCCAGGAGTGTACTTGCTGAGCATCTATAGTGCATCACCATATTGGTAAAAGCAAATAAAGAGGCAATAAGGCCTTTGCCTGAAACAGACATTAAATCTTTTGTACATGCACACTTGAGGCCTAATGCCTAATTAAAGCCTTTTTGTTGAAGTGTTTTCCATGTTAAGGCATGGCTAGAGAAAATGTAACGTCTAGTGCCGGTACTTGCCAGTGAATAGTATCATCGTTGGAATATCTTTATTTGAAACAAAAGGAGCAGGAATGCTGCATTGCTGGAAATTGCTGCCAGTTCCTGCTTGGTCCCATCACAATCATTTCTTCCCTTATTTCACCCCCCAACCCTTTATCACCACCTGTGTCCCATTTCCTCCCCTTCACCACCCCACTTACTCCCTTGACCCCTCTCTCCCAATCACCACCTCTCTCCCTATTGCCCCCACCA
>JARFYF010000056.1:20548539-20558814 GCA_030265395.1 Rhina ancylostomus
ATGCAATATGCTCATATTTCGCAGTCCCATCCTTGCAGTCAGAGTTAAGTAAGTGCACTTTAATTTTGTACCCTATCATTCCTGCAGCATTCTAAAATTAAGCTGTTTTTGCTCAAATAATTTGAATGAATTCCAAGAAAGTACATCTTTGTTAACTGTGTTCTGTAATTGTGTTTGGCTTTGCTTGAGGCACAACTTGCCCATGTAAACACAGCAATCGGCTACTGTGCCATCCTGTGCACTCCCTTGAACAGCGAGGCTGTCTCTTGGCTGCTCCTTGTACAGCTGCCAAGCCGCAAGTCAGCACTCTGAGCCTGTGGAAAACAGCCCTTGGAACACTTATACATTATCGAGTACCTACAAAGGAAAATTACTCAGTTCCTCCAACAAAAAAAAGACCTCATGTTCCTAGTGGCCCAGATTTTGTGGTCAGTGGCAAGGGGATGGTGGTCCCCGTTGACACTGCAGCAAGCAGCCCACAAGGATTTAGCAAGCACTGCAGCAGCGATATACCCTATTACAAAGTGGTTTTCAGGCTGGCACCATCTATAGGGGGCCCATGGTGTCCAGGAACAGTAAAGCCATTAAACGGGTTGAAGAGCCAATCAGATTAAGTCTCACATTCGGCAAACCAGGAAGCACAAAGTACAGTTTATAATTACCTTTTTGTAGGAAGGGAAGTAAAGAAAGGGATATACAAACAGGATTGAGTGAAAGATTATAAATAAAAACAATAAAAAATAATTGTGATCAATGCAAACAGCTGCAATACTTTTACCACAGAGAGAATAATGTGCCTCACTTGTTTCGCTAATTTTTTCAGGACCAGATACATTGTACAGCAAGAATCACAATGCAATGTGCAATTAAAAACTCAGTAACCTATCAGTCAACACGGGGATTATGCTTTCAATGGTTATTAAAAGGAGAATCTTCCGTTAAAAGTTGAGCTTCACACCAGGTTGGAGATTTTGCATTGATTGCCTCTGTGAAGACTACAATTTGTAGATGAGCTGAGTATTACTAACAGCGTGCACCCAATTGTACCTGTCCCGATACCAGAGGTTACTTACGTGAATAAAAACAGAAAATGCTGGAAACATTCACCAAGTCAGGCTGTGGAAAGAGGCACAAAATAAATATCTCAGATCTGTTGAGTTCCTCCAGCACTTTTTGTGCATTGCTCCAGATTCCAGCATCTGCAGAAATTTGTGTGTCTCGGATCTGTTTAGTTTTGTTTCTGTCTCTACAGATGCTGCCTGACCACCTGAGTGCTTCACACATTTTCTATTTTGATTTCAGATTTCCAGCACCCACTGGTGTTTGATTTTCAATTCAGTCAGTTTAGTAGCTCTGATAGTTTTGCCATCACTGGAACTGCATATTCTATGTCACAATACAACAAATACGACAGTATATGCTGTCCTCTTTATATCTTCATTTTGTCCCCTTCAATGTAAATAATGTGGTACCAGAAAACATTAAAATGGAGTATTAAGAATGCCATGGAAAAAGAAAGTACGAATGTGGGAGTGGTCTGCAAGCAGCAACATAAGTGCAACACAACTAAAGAATCCAAACTTATTTTGAAGTGAGCAGCATCCCAGGAGCTACCTTGCATCTTCTCTTGAAATGGATCATGTTAGGGTACAGAACTGGCACTGAGCTTTTGCCCCTCTTGTACAAATCTCCCATGATGGATCTTTACCCCTTTGTTCCCTGCTGTGTTCCCAGTCTCATCAATGTGGTTGTGGACAGGAGAAAGAAATAACGTTGGACAAAGGGGTATGTCGGGATGGACTCCCCCAAGGCACCTTCTCGGAGGAAACTATCCAGAGAACTGGGAGCTTTTGTCTCACCCAGATGTGGCTGGCACACTGCTAAGGAGAGGGGGGAGCAGGGGTACACATGTGGAGAAACTTGGGACTGTCAGGGTTGTGGGCGGTAATGTTAACTGAAAACAAACCTGGATTGAATAAAAAAGTGGGGGTTCATAACCTTACAATAAAAAATACTAGCATCTGTGATTAATTAGAGGCACAGTAGCCAGTGGTAGTTAAAAAGTACTTGAAGTGGAACACAGCTGTAAATTTTTTAAGGAAGGAAACTCCTCGCACGCAGTGTCTCTGATTTAACCATAGAGCAGCCCAGTTGAGGACAGCTTGATCCGTCCCACCAGTACAAGTGATGCAGACCTGACACCCAGCACAATGCAAAGCGCTGATGACTGCTGCATACAACGGTGATTAGCAGGCAGAAAATGCACTGCCTAGCAGGAAATATTTGAATGCACTTTATTAATGTAATCAGATTTGTAGTTAATCTGATCTCAATTCTCTTCGAAGTGTAATCCTTCCCCATGACATATAACAGAGAGGGAAAAAGAATCACTGCAGTTCTGAGGTGAAACTTTTAAGTGGAGGAATCTCTCCACCAGGGCCCCTTTTTGGAAGAGTGTGTCTCGCTATGCAGACAAACTAACATTCTTGTTCTTTGTTCATTTTTGTCTATTTCTGTTTTTCTTTTCCATCTATAAACAGTGAGGGATGATGGCCGTGGCAGGGGATTTGGCTGGAAGGAACCTGACGTTCAGAAAGAGCTGAACTAACAGCAGCAACAGTATTCCTTCCAGCTCCCCTAATAGATCAGTCACAAAGTGAACTACTCTGCTGTACAGAATAGAGAACTCCAACTTCTCATCTGAGGTCTGTGCTAAGTTAACTGATATCAGCCAGGTCAGTGGAAACAGCTTTAACATTGACCTCATCGCAAGGACATTCTGAACAGGGTAAGGACAGAGTGGGGGAGGGGGCCGGAATGCAGGAGCAGATTAGGAATGCTGCTCCTGATTGCCATTGTCCAAAGGAGCGATTTCCAGGAACAGTAATGGGATCAATCACATTGGGGCACATCATCAGTGGTATTCCACCCTCATCTCATTAATTTTATTGATAGGAGGTCACAAATCACTTCCAAGTCCTGCCATTAGCTCGGAACATGACATCACAGAATCAGTTCTCCAGCACTGACTTGTGAAAAATGGTTCATCATATGAAATTGTAACCACAATTTACAGAGGATGGCCCATTTCTATCGAAACAATCTGCTTTTAGCTTCCCTCTTCCACAAACTAATGCATGAAATGCTAATCTTGTGAAAGGGATGCCAATATTATAAGTACAGCACATCTCAGCTTTCCGAGTCTATCTACTATCGTAGAAAGGCTCAGAAAGTTAAGGTTCAACTGTGACGGTCACCCGGTGTCACCCAGCCTGCCATGGGTCATTGGGCAAGGGCATGGTGCTGAATGGTACTATTCCTCAGGATGAATTGGCACACATCAAGGAGGCAAGCGAATGAAAGGTTTAAAAGCAAGGTTCTTCACCAATTCGATAAGCTTCCAACTCTACCCTGCCCCTCCCCCAAACAACCAATGCAGCTCCATTCCCATCTATCATCTTTTTCACATGATATACACCCTTTATTCTTTCCAGACAATGCTCTCATTACATTAACAAAAGCAAACAACAATGTGCTGACAGAACAAAGATAAAGAATAGTAAGGCTTAATTCTAAATCAATTTAATGTGTTCATATGAAGGAATGAGCTTCCAAGTATTGGTGAGTCTGAATTTGCAGACAATGACAGAGGCAACGTAGATGTACCTTCCATTTCTGTGGGACGGCGTGTCAAAAAACTGCCTTTTGTTTCACCTGAGCACACTGAACTTAATTCCTCTGCTAAAAGCATTTTGAGTTCCACTAAATTTAGAACTCAAGATGCGAGACTGACACCAGTACCGATGCAGTGCTGCACCAACAGAGTGGAAGACTTTCAGATGAGACTTTAACCACGGCCCTGTTTGCTCTTTCAAAAGGGCCGTAGACTTCATCATTCGATTTCCAATTTGATATGTTAATCCTCACCAAAACTATCACTAAATAATAATCACCATGACTAAAATAAAAAAAGATTAGTTATCTTGTTGACACCACATTGCAGTTTGCAAAGGCCTGCTAAATATCAATTGATTGCCAAGCCTGTTTTAAACAGTAAAGTACTTCATTTTGGTTCAAAAATTCTCAGATAGCATGAAAGGTGCCATATGAATGCCATTCTCTCTCCAATCTGACAATCAATTTTGTTAGTCATTTGAAAATTAATTGCTAAAAATTTTAATTTAATTTCTGATTTCAGTTTAGAAAGTAGCAAAACAGCTTGCAGGTAACATTTGCTGGAAAACGCAATGCTAATAGGTATTTTGTAGTCAGGAATGCTGACAAACAATTTCCAAAACTTATGGGCTGCAAAGGACAGCAGTACACCATGGGGATACTCAGATAAATCCATGTTAACAATTAGCAAACCAATGGGAGAACAAGAGGCCAATGTTGTGACAATTCAGATACATTTGTATTTGTTATCTTTGTTGCTTCACTCTCAAATCATGTGATGGTGGTGCTGTGTTACCTATACAATAGAGAAAGATTAGAATTTACATAAAATTGGAAGTTTGCAGGTTACAGCCTTTTTGGATGGAATAACAAGATCTGACACAACACAATTGTTGGACTGCTGTAATGGCTTTGCTGCTGATTTTGCATTTGTCTGTCTGGAAGGCTTAGAGGGAGGGATGCCGAAGAAAGGGGTTTATGGATGATGCAGAAGCTCTCAGGGAAGGACAGAGGGAAGTAAAACTGAGCATATCAAGTGACGTGTTGAAAACACCACAATCTGGTCTGACTGAGATCAATTATTCCACCAGCTTTGTAGCTTTGTCAGTGTTGAAAAATCACTGGTCATCTCTACAGGGGGACTGAAATTTTAACTGTATAAAAATATGCTCATGTCAGAAAGGAAATCAGAAAAATCACATTGATTTACAACCAATTACTTCACTGAGTTTTCCTTAAATTCATTTCAGCTAAGACCCTTAAGTGACATCAGGAAGGAGAATGGAATGAATTGGATTTAAACCAAGATCAGAGATGAATGGATCGCCTTTGACGTCAAAATGAAGCTTTCCTCATGAATGTGTGTCATTATTATGGATGAAAGTTTTGAGAATGGATACTGAGCATGATTATATTAACTGACACTGCTGGTATTATTTTTCTTGTCAGTCACAGTGGTCAGTGATACATCTTACAGAATGGAGAGAGGCAGGGAGCATCTACAAATGCTAGGTTAATGGTCGCATGCAAGGGTCAGGGTTGGAGAGTGACGGTAGAACCCAACGGACTACTTTCACCAGCCAAGTAGCAACTTGACCACAAGCTAGTGGCGGTTTGCTTGCTTTGCTATGTCCAGAAAGGAAACATATTTTGTGATTTGAGTACTCCCAGACAAAGAGTGTTTAAAAAAATCAGAATTTTGCAAACAGATTGTGCAGACTTTATACTTATGCTTTCATTTTCCAAAACAGGGAGCTCTCCCACCAAGAGGTGGTGGAGGTAGATATTCTCACGATATTCAAGAAGCATCAAGACAAATACTTTAATCACCGAGGCATAGAAAGCTACAGATGTAATGCGGGTAAATGGGATTGGTACAGATCAATATTACAGGCAATATGGACATAGTCAGCCAAAGGACCTGTTCCTGCACTACATGACTCTGAGCTTTCTTTTCCAGCCAGTGGATTTGGAGGCAGTGCTGGTGGTATTGCTCCAGTGCTTTGAAGTGCCTACTATAGGTAATCTAAGTCTCAGAAGCATACAGGAGGGCAGGATTCCAGTAGACCATGAATATTTTATAGGTTTGAGACAATCTTTAAACAAATATCATCAAATGCAACCTCAACATTGAGTGTCCACAGAGGGTCCCCCAATCCCACATAATAACCCTTCCTTTCTCTCTTGACACTGCTATTGTACCTATGATCACAGAGATGCCTGTTGTCAGACATAACTCTTCCAGTCAGCTTGCAGCAATTACAAAGAGCATAGCAGCAACCTCAGCCAAACCCAAGCTCACCAACTAACTCAAGGCAAACGATGCAGGCAGGTGCAGAATACCACATTCAATACAATGTGGTTTTAATGTTTTGAAATAAAATGGTACGAACAGAATCTACTGTGCTTTGATTAAAAAAAACATAAATGGCACAGGCTGAGGGTCTCGTTAGTTTAATCATATTAACAGATTATCAAGAGATGTCCATAAAACATCTGCAAAGAAACTAATGACTCAGAAAAGTTACTGTATAGTAAATGAATTAGAAGTAAAATATAATAAATGCTGCTTTTTAATGCTGAACCTAACCAATAGACTCTGACCATCATGTAACATGTGGAAAAGTCATTACTAAATTTGAGGCCGAAAAGGAATGATTCTTATTTGAAGTTCTGAAAGAAAAACACTGTTGGTCTTGGAGTCCCGGAGATCAGAGTGGCATGGGAATTCTCAAGTGGCCGAGCCACTGAGACATCCAATTGTCTCTGGTGGTTAAATAACTTTCAAAGCTCTTGACATCTGAGCACTAGTTGCACAGGGTCCTCTGTAGGTCATCTCACTCGTGAGGGTTGCTTTCTTTGTCGACTTTGGAAATCCAATGCCCTCTTTATGCTGTGACTCTGGCGTCACTGTTGTGTTGAGAATTTCTCTGTAATTTTGATAAGGGTGTTGCGTATTCAGTCCTGGTGCTGGAGAAAATGATATTGACAGAACACTTCCGTGCCGTTGGCATTTTATTTGTACCTCTCCAAACAGCTCCTTTAATCTACCATTATTTTGAAGTGAGGTATCCATTTTATCTTTCCTGATGAAATGAAAGTGCCCCCTTGTGATTGTTTGTGATCAGTAAGCCTCTCACTAGAGTGCAGAGCTCCACATTCATATTTGAGCTGTCTTCCACAGTTCTTTTAAACCATCTCCTTCTCCGTAAAGAATCATGACCAGGGGTTGCTGTTGTAACGGGGTCAGTTGAGTTGGAAGGAAAAACTAAAATATGACACTTTACATAGTCTCAGTTAAGGTTAAATTGTGTGGGTGTAGGCTACATAGAAAGCAGGAGAATGGAGATAACCTGGTTCTTAAATCCTGGGGACAAATTACAGCTGACCCATGCAGCAAGAGGATTGGACTACCCACTCAGTGTACAATCCTGCTTAATGTTACTTTCCTCCCATTTCATCTATGGATGATCCAATCCTCAGAATCAGGTTTATTATCACTGACATATGTCGTGAAATTTATTTTTTTGCGGTAGCAGTACAGTGCAAGACATAAAAATCACTATAAGTTACAATAAATAAATAAATAGTGCAAAAGATGAAGAACGAGGTAGTGTTCATGGGTTCATTACCCGTTCAGAAATCTGATGGGAGGGGAAGAAACTGTTCCTGAAACATAGAGTGTGGATATTCCGGCCTCTGTACCTCCTCGCCGTGGTAGTAACGAGAAGAGGGCATGTCCTGGATGGTGAGCGTCCTTAATGATGGATGTCACCTTCTTGAGGCACCGCCTCTTGAAGATGTCCTCAATGGTGGGGAGGATTGTGGCCGTGATGGAGATGGCTGAGTCTACAACCTTCTGCAGCCTCTTTCAATCCTTACTTCCTGACGTTTCCATCCTTACTTGGTAGGTGAAAGCCACCCTACACACTTGTTACCTGGAATGCCAGGACATATTGACCTCAGTATGCTTTATTCAACAAGGGAGCTGTATACTTAATAGCAAAGAAGCTCAACCCCCCCAAGAGCAGCTGAGCTACATGTCCACTGGAAATCATTGGATAATACTGCTCAAAGGCAGGTTATTTGACTCATTGCACTTTCCATAACGATTTGAAAAATCTACCTGAACATCGCCCCTGCTCTCTCCTCATGGTCCTACAAAGGGTTAACTTATCTTTTCTCTTTCCTAACAATTTCAAATCAGTTTAGCTAAAACCTGGTGTACACATTAAATAGGATACACTATCCCTTTGTATCACTCACTTCAATGTGTCTTGCCATTCCTGCTCACTCATTCTTGTGAATGCAGCCAATTCGCAGCAGCTTTAAGAAAACTAGCTCCGTCAGTGTTGCCTCATTGATTCCCCTTCCTGAAGCTGACAGGTGGTTAACGTCCTTGTTCCTCAATGATCTGACAGAGTGTCAAGCCTTAGTGCCAAAAACATGGCCTGCAGTGACAAATTCCTTAAAACACGGGTCCCAGCGATGGTGATTATGCCTGATTGGCAAGAATTCCCTTCATCCCCATCAACTCCCAGGAGCTCCCACCTCAGTCCCAATCTTGCTTTCACACCTTCCTCACCACTCTCCTGACTGACTGAAATCCTCCCTCCCACTTGCCCATACTACCTTGCTCACCTACCCTGGTCCTCAGCTTACAGCTAACACCTCTCTTTCCCTTGGTCTCCACTACACCATCTCCACTACACCATCTCCACTGTGATTAAGACTCTGACCTGGTAGCACAAGGGCAGGGTTCATCCTTGGGTGCTTTTGAAATGCAGAAGAGAACCCTTGGTCAAAATGGTTGTCAATATATTAACGTTGTGATCATCTACTGCCTACACTTGGGTCCACTTGAACTTTGAGGTGATTGTATTGTGAATCACAGAGACAGCACCAATCAAGTATTTTGTTTCTTTTAGTGGAGGTGGAAAGGAATCATTCTTCTGCATTCAATCAGGCTTAAGTGCATCACCTAAGGAGAGGCATAATGCATGAGTTTAACAAGCGATGCTTAACAAATAAAAGCAGGCAGGTGCTCCACTTACAGGCGTAACCAATTTCTGCCACTCTTGCTGTGTTTCAGACATTAACATAGCTAGTCAGAGCCAGACTGGGTAGGTGATCTTTAGATCATGCTTCCCAATAAGAAAATAATCATAGGAGTCCTATTCCAACAACTATACAAACATGTGGGCTTTCTGCCAAACAATCAGCATTTCCATTTGCAATATCTCTAGAATACAACATTGTTGCAGGACAGATTAAACTGGAGATGTTTTGCTGACAACCTTTCAGGAAAAGAGATTGGTTTGAAATCATGAGATAGCGACACTGATGGAGCATCTTCACCACACAGTCCGCAGCTGGACTAGATTGGTCTTCACCACCTCTTTCATCAAGCCCTATTGCCTCCTGTTTGGCTTGGAAAATACAATTAAGCTTTTCTGAAGAAATTTGCAACATCTTACTTCAAAAGGAATTCTATGATGGCATATTGCTGTTCTTTTCCTCTCTGACATTCATTTATGCAGTGATTTTGGTTGGAGTCAATATAATCAATGAGAAGGAGTGATTTAACCAACAACCAAAGAGTGGCCCAACTGTGGTTCTAAACATTTTTTTAACCAACAAAACAGCAAAGTACTGCACTTAATGTGGTATGAAAATCATCCACATCCGTGCTCCAAGTTGCCCAGAGCCAAATACACCATCTGGAGTGTGGCAAACCAAACGACCAAGAAAGGTCGTCACAGTGTCAATCTCAGTCAACAACTAGTGGTGTTGCAATGGTTCTGTAGTTTGATGGCACTCTGTGTAGGTTCAAGAAGTACTGATGGGGAAGTAAATAGCATCACGAAGCAGGTCCTTCATGCCTTCTCTAAACTGGACTCATTCCAATTCTCCAGACTAATAATGGGGAATAACTTGGAGATTGTGCTTTGGAAAGTGATACTCAAGAAAGTGGGAATCATTTGGCTCAGTTTCAGTTTACAAAAATTGGAAGCGCTAATCTGATCATAATTGGTGTTCTTAGGTCAATGCTGAATACTTCTATGTCCTAAATAAAAAGTGTTGTGAATTGTGTTTCCAGACTAAATTGGAGATGACAGTCACCTGCACAGATGGGAAATGGAACCAGCAGCTCCAGTGTGAGCCAGTAGACTGCGGGATCCCTGACCAGTATCATGTCTACCCTGCCACCTTCTCCTGCCCCGAAGGGACCACTTTTGGGAAGCAGTGCACCTTTCAATGTCGACCCCCTGCCCATCTCCGAGGTAAGAAAAGACGACTGTACATAAATCTACCAGCTGTCCCCATTCCCCTACCCTCATCATCAAAAAACAGTCTTCACAGTTCCCATGTTCTCACTTCCTCCATGAACCACCAGCTAAATAGCCAGAATCTTGAGAGAGAAAACTTTGCAGTCAGAAAATCCATTCACTTTGGATGCCTGAGACAATGGCCCAACTCATAAGTGCTGTCACCACACTCCACACGGATAAGAGATAAGATTTCTTTATTAATCACATGTACATCGAAACACACAGTGAAATACATCTTTTGCGTAGAGTGTTCTGGGGGCAGCCCGCA
>JARFYF010000056.1:20558914-20569176 GCA_030265395.1 Rhina ancylostomus
CTATAACTGTCACTCTTTATTCTGCATTCTGTTATTGTTTTCCCTTGTACTACCTCAATGCACTGTTACGATGAAATGATCTGTATGGATGCTATGCAAAAGTTTTTCACTGTAGCTCAGTACATGTGATAATAATAAACCAATTTACCAATTTAAAAGATTTACCCAATCAGATGCTGGAAATCTGAATCAAAAACAAAACATGCTGAAAATATTCAACAGCATTTGTGGAAAGAGAAACAAGAGTTAACATTACAGTAGAGCTGCTGCCACACAGCACTAGAGACCTGAGTTTAATCCTGACCTCAGATGCTGTCTGTGCGGAGTTTGCACATTCTTCCTGTGACAACGTGGGTTTCCTCCGGGTGCTCTGGGTTCTTCCCACATCCCAGGAACGTGTGGGTTAGTGGGTTTGTCCCCAATGTGTAAGTGACTGATTGAATCTGAGGAGAATTGATGAGAATGTGTGGAGAATAAAATGGGATAGGTTTAGGACTAACATAAATGGGTGCTCAATGGATTGCAGATGCTGAAATTTGGGGCAACACACAAGATGCTGGAGGAACTCAGCGGGTCAGGCAGCATCTATGGAGGAAAATGGACAATCGATGTTTCAGGTTGAGATGCTTCATCTGGACTGTAGATATAGGGCCCAGATGAAAGGTATCGAGGTTGCTTAATATAAATGGGTACTTGATGATTGGTGCCAAACTTGGTGAGCTAAAGGGCCTGTTGCTGAACTGTTTGACACTATGGAACCACTGGTCTTGTAAGAGTGAACAAAATCAATACTTAAAATATTTACACATTTCACCGATGCTGGGTCAGTATATTCAGTCAGTGTGTTACTGAAGCTGATTTGTACTTGCTTCAATCATTGGTTAGTTTTAAGTTCAATGCTCTGAGAGATTATAATAAAAGCAGGAAATGGTGGAAATGCTCAGTAGATACGGCAGCTTCAATGCAAGAGGAAAAATTAACGTTTCAGGTCAATGACATGAATTCTAAAGAAGTGTTAACTCTGTTCCTCTCTGCACAGATGAGCTCCAGTCTCTGCCTTTATTCACATTTTGCTTTTGAAAATACATCTGCTTTTGGATTTTTGATAATCTTCAAATAATGTGCTAACATTTTCCCATCATAGGTAGGAGCCCGTGCATTTTTGAAAATATAAATCTTACTGGCTCCCTCCCCTCTGTCTTTCACCCAGATGAAGGGGGCCAACCCAAAACGTCGACTGTCCATTTCCCTCCACAGATGCTGACTGATCTGATGAGTCCTCCAACACTTTGCTTGTCGCTATAAATCTTGCACCATTTAGCCACAAAATTTATACAAATTCATGCAATGTCATAAAATGTTTCCACCATCACTTGCTATACCCTTGTGTTTCCCTTTTGTTCCCGACCTCTCAATGGCCTCTTAGAACCAAGGTGACTTTAGAATAAATTAATGACCTCATAGTAACATAATATGGAATTGTTACTAGTCACTCTGGTATGGCATTGATCTAAGGAAGATACTGACACAAGTAATGGCTAAATGTGTTCAGGACAGATTCTAAGAATTATTGTTACACTGAATACTCATTACAGAAAAACGCCATTCAGCCCTACTAGTCCATGTTGGTGTTTATAGTCTACATATGTCACCTCCTATTCCATCTGTCTATTCAGGCTCTCAGGATAACTCTGATACACCTGGCTAGTTTCAACAATAACAACAATAAAATACATTCATAAGATCAGATTTCTTTATTAGTCACATGTACATCGAAACACACAGTGAAATACATCTTTTGCGTAGAGTGTTCTGGGGGCAGCCCGCAAGTGTCGCCACACTTCGGGCGCCAACATAGCATGCCCATAACTTCCTAACCCGTACGTCTTTGGAATGTGGGAGGAAACCGGAGCACCCAGAGGAAACTCATGCAGTCACAGGGAGAACATACAAAATCCTTACAGACAGTGGCCAGAACTGAACCCGGGTTGCTAGTGCTGTAAAGCGCTACGCTAACCGCTACACTACCGTGCCTGACCTAAAAGTGTGAGAGCAAGCCATGAGCCTGGAAGCACTGGACCTGAATGATGCACTGCACAGAATGTGTGTGGATTTATGCAGGTGAGTGACAAGGTCTTAACTCCCCACTAAAATAAAAAAATACTACCATCTGCAAACTCTGCACAGTCCATAAAACTGTACAGTAAACTAATATACAACTGTAGATCCAGACAACTGCATCCTTTGAGTGTCATGTTCCAAAGATGGGGAGGGAGGAGAAGGGTTGAATAGATAATTCTTTTGGCATCAGCAGACCCATTAGTCAACAGCATGATGTGAGTATTACAGCCCATTAGCGCTCTCTGCTCGCACCTTCACCACCCAGTACTCAAGGCCAACAATCTCTCACTGTTGTTTGAAGGGTTTTATACACATAGTTAAACTTTATTATTTTTAATCATGTTACTCCCATCAGGATTGAACCAGGAGGAGAAAGTGAAAATATGGCATTTGCCAGATTTTGAATTAAGCAAAGACTATTTCCTTTTATGAGGCACTGACAGGGTTGCATATCTGTCGTGGTCACACACAGATGTGCAAATAGTAAAATAAACAGATAAGGGGCAGACACACACACACACACACACACACACACACACACACACACACAGTTAGATTATCTTGCCTTCTTTGCCCTTTGCATCCCTTGGGGATGGTCGAAATAACAGAAACGAGAGAATAATATTTGACTAATTTGACATTTAAATTTCTTTAAATTTAAATTTTATTTACAGCTTGGTAACAGGCCCTTCCGGCCCAAAGAGTCCGCGCCGCACATTTTAAACCCCAAATTAACCTACCCTTACGTTTTTAGAATGTGGGAGGAAACTGGATCAACTGGAGGAAACCCACACAGACACGAGAGAATATACAAACTCCTTACAGACAACAACGGGAATCGAACCCCGATCGCTGGCGCTGTAATAGCGTTGTGCTAACCGCTACGCTATCATGCCGCCATGTTCCTAAACACATGTCGCCGTGTTGCTATGTTCCTAAAGTATTAAATAAATATTATGGGACTGGAAGCAAAATTCAACCAAGGCTACCAAGATTTGAAAATAAACTTAAAAACAGGATTGTAAATCAGGTGCCACACAGGAGCACAGATTCCAGGAGCAACTTTTCCTGAAAGATAATGAAAATAGAAAATGCTGGAAATACTCAAGTCAGGCTGCATCTGTGGGAAGAGAAATAAAGTTACCATTTCAGGTCAAAATCTCTTTATCAAAACTCAGAAGGAGACAAAACAACTTTCTGATTAAGTGTCTTCGATCTGAAATGTAAATGGTTTCTCTTCCCACAGATGCAGCCTGACCTTCCAAGTATTTCCTGCATTTTCTGTTTTTATTTTAGATTTCCATCATCTCTAGTTTTTTTTTAATTATTGTCCTCAAGGAGCTGTTTACTTGCACGGAACTGTGTGTGTGGGAAGCTAGGGGATAAACCAAATAGACCAAGACATGACCAAAGGGTAAATTGCAGGCTGACTGAGATCAGACAGCTAATGAAGCAACAACACAACGCATGACTGTACCACCAAACAGATGATCAGGACATATTTTTGGTGGCACACTCATGCTTTATGTTGTTGCTTCCATCGCTTTGTTCATAACTTGCACAACATGTAACTTAAAACATGGTTTAATAATAATTTATCAGTTGTCAACAGAATGACAGAAAATACAGTTGGTTTGCAGATTTGGGAACTGGCTGATCAGTGTTAGGCACAAGGAGCAGGATAATTCTATCCAGAAAGGAAGCTGTGCCAGTCATTTTGAACACAATTGAATGGCCCCAGTTATCTGCCTTTGCTTCATAACACTTGAAATCCTTAACCCACCGAAACCCATCGTTCTCAACCTTGAAATCTCCAATTGCCAAAGCAACCACAACTTTGTGAAAAAGAGATGATGCTGTCTCACAATGAATGGAGCTGAAAACAGAAAATGTTGCTAATACCAGACGCCATCTGTGGAGAGGCAAGCAGGGTTAATGTTTCAGATCAATAATTCTTCATCAAAACATAGTTCAATTACAAAAACCTCGCAGGATTTTGCTTTGAGATTTTGCAAGACTAACTCTGATCTCTCCTCAGATGGTATCTTATCTTCTGAGTACTCTCAGCTCTTACAGGTTGTATTTCATATCTACGGCAGTTGTAATGTTTTCATTTGATGAGATGAAATTGCCCCCAGCTTGGAAGGTGGAGCAAATCTGTGGATAAATTACAGAACTGTGCACAAAAGCTGTATGTCGAACAGAACAGCACAGCATGGGAACTGACCCTTCAGCCCACAGTTTCCATGCCGACCATGATGCCAATCCAAACTAATCCCATCTGCCTGCACATGGTCTATATCCCTTCATTCCCTGCCTGGTCATATGCCTGTATAAATGCCTCTTAAATGTTGTTATGAAATCTCCTTCCACCACTTCCTCTGGCAGCGCATTCCAGGCACCGACCACTCTCTGTGCTAAAGAGTCACTTGTCCTGTAAATCTCCAAAATGAGCCAAGATTGGCCATGTTTTTGGGAGAACACTTGGGGAGCAGCAATCATCAGATCATAATGTTTAGATTAATAATGAGGATGAGCAAGGAGAACTTCCAGACTGGAGGAGGGCTGACTTTAATGGAATGAGGAGGGACCTCAGTGTGTCAACATGGAGCTAAATATTAACAGGTAAAGGAAGGATCAGTGACTACTTTTTAAAGAATAGATGTTTCAGGTACAGGCTAGGTATGTTCCCACAATGAAGGAAGGGAAAGGAACCCAAGCTCAAGTTCCCTGGATGGCACAGAACGTAGAGAAGGTGAGGCAAGAGATAAGAAGACTTGTGACACATCTCACATGAAAGGTGAGAACCAGGGTGAAGATCATAAGCTGAGGGAGGAGGTGAAAAGGCAAATGAGACAAGCAAAGACAGAGTGTGGGAGGAAAATGGAAGAAAATACAAAAGAGAATCCTAAGGTCTTTGATAGGTAAAAGCAGGGAAGTTATGTTGAACCTGTACAAAACAACTGAAATTATAAGCTTAATTCTGTTTGCCACACTTTAGGTGTTTTGGTTCCTTGGCAGAAATGATTCACTGGAATGATTCCAGGGACAAAGGATTTCAGCTTTTAGGTTAGACTGGAGGAGATGAGGATGTTCTTGAAGCAACAGAACATAGAACAGTACAGCACTAGACAGGCCATTCAGCCCATGACACTGTGTCGATCTTGATGTCAATTTATACTAAATATCCTGCTCCTGTGTCTCATCCATATCCCTCCATTTCCTTCATATTCATGAGTCTATCTGAAAGCTTCTTGCACTCCACCAAACTGCCTGCTCCCACTACCACCCCTGGTAACCCATTCCAGGCACCTACCTCTCTCTGCGTAAAAAACTTGCCCCTTATGCTACCTTTAAACTCCCCCCACAAACCTTAAAAGCATGCCCTCTGGTGTTTGACATTTCTACCCTGGGAAAAAGATTCTGACAATGAAGATTGATTGGAGATATGATAGAGGTGTACTAGATCATGACTGATTTACATAGGGTAAGTCGAGGGAAGATGCTCCTGTTTAAAAATTGTGCAGAAGGTACAAGGGTTGTATCATGTAAAAAAAAACTAATTTACTCACAAAATAGTCAGGACCTGGAATTTGCCACCCGTGAGGATGGCGGAAAATGAATTTGGGCCTTCAAAAGGGAATTGGATAGCCAATTGAATGATTCAGGGCTACGGGGAAGGAATGGGTCTCTCAGATTGCTCGACCTAAATGGGCCAAATGGCCTTCTTCTGTGCTTAAAATTTCGATGAAATTATCGGTCAGGATTCCACAAAGAGCTTTACAGTTGGTCACAGCAAACCTGGACTGGAAAAGTGACAAGTAGGGACAATATTGATGTGCAGGGTCTCTATTCTGCATCTCTTGCTGGGTCCATGGAGAAGGGGGTGAGCAGAAAATCATATCCAGTTCTATAGCTTCCCAATCCAGCTCACAAAATAAGAACAACTGGTCACCTGAGGTTAAAAACAAAATAGAAATACTGCGGATACTCAGAGAGTTGGGCAGCATTTATGGAAAGAGAAACAGAGTTAATGTTTCAGTTAAGTGACCATTCATCAAAACTGGAATAGTGAGGATAGAGTGTGCTTGAAGTTGACGAGGGGGAGCAGTGGAGAGAACAAGGGGAATTTCTGTGAAAGAGTGGAGACCAAGGTTGTCCAGTGATACAGTTGGTGCACCAAAGAGTGGGACAGGACAGCAAAAACTCACATTGATGATGAGGATCGAAGAATGATACAGCAACAGTCAGTCAAACCTTCTCACAGCAGTGATGTGATGGGCTCTCACCCTGTGAGCAGGACTTTAAGCTTGTTCTTTAAGATTGCACAATCCCATTCAGCCTGCTTAAATACTTCTGATAAAAGTATGTTAAGTAAAAGTTTCCCCTCCTGCCCCCTCCTTCCTACCCCACATCCACCCACGCTGTATGTATACATTTCTTTCTGTGAACAGCTAAGTGCGTCAAGCTGACAAGTTACATTTTGGAACCAGTCAGCCCAGAGCAATAATAATAGTTTTTGTTTTAATCATGAGTAACTTTAAGAAAGTTGTCGGAAGACTCTGCCAACAAAAACAAACAGCCCGAGGTTCAAGGGTAGAAAATGGGATAGAGTTTGTGTAAGCGAATGTCTTTAGATATATTTTGTGCTATAAAACAGTGTTTAGTTGTGGTTTGTAAGAGCGTGTACAGGATACTCAATTCTGGGGAGCTGTGAACAATTTGCTTTCCAAAATCCTGTGCCAGCAATTCCAACAAGGTTGCTTTAGTTTTTTGTCAATGAGGTTTTGGACAGTGCCAAAAATGAGTCTTCCATTTGGACTAATGCAGTATACTGTTCTGCAGGGACTAATAACACTCTGACCTGCCTCGACGATGGACTGTGGTCTTTCCCCGAATCCCTCTGTGAACTAATGTGCCTGGCTCCTCCTCCGGTGCCCAACGCCGTGCTTCAGAGTTTGCACTGTCAACAAGATGGGCATAAGGTTGGGTCCTCGTGCAAATATAAGTGCAGGCCAGGATACCACGTCCCCAGTATTTCAAGAAAGATAAGGAAGTAAGTGAAATCATTGTCATGTATTGACAGGTGTGTGTGCATGCAGGTGCATTTATGCACGTTTGGGCATTGCATACATGTATGTGCATGCACGTGATGTACATGTGTGCATGTGCATACAGGTGTATGTACATGCGTGTAGTTCTCTTCATGTGGCAATACGAGTGTTTCCATTGACATGAGTAGAGACAAAGTCACCAAGCTGTCATGAGATGTAACATATGTGTGGGGAAATCATGCAAGATGGCTGACGGGTAACCTGCAGTTCATTTTGGCACTCAAGGCGGATTTTTGTTTTTGCCTTCAATTTCAATGAGGTAAAGACGTCTGAAGAGAGTGTAAAACAGGCTGGTGATTCCCTCGTACCCGTTTAGTGTGACAACCCAAGATGAATGTTATACTCCCTGCAGGATTGACTCCTGTTGCATGATTACATCAATTTCTTTATACTTACAAAGTGGATCCCTTGTGTCAGTGTTTACGTCTGAAAGCGAGCTCAGAAACTGGTTAAAGGTGTTGGAGTTATGAACTAACAAATAATTAGGGCTTTCCTTTTAAGCTGCACCACAAGAATGCAGAAAAACATTTCCTTGCATGCTAATGCAGTACCCAGTGCCGTAATGTTAAAACTATTACAGGGAAATCACATTGTTTTTGGCAGCTAGATGCCAGACTCCAATGACATTACCTTATTTGGCTTGTGCAATCACCAAGAACTTCTTTGATGCTAAATTCTGTTTTAATTAATATCAGTCACTAGTCTGAGAAGCACTGTTAGATTGTTACATCTGTCAAGCTACAAAGGGCAGCAGAGAACAACATGTTTCCCAATCAGTAACTAAACACAGATTCTCTCAGTGTTGAAGAAAATGCTTATTTCTATTCTTTAAAAATATTAAAATTAATTCAGCATGCTAATAGCTTTGCTGCACAATGGACAGAAATGAATCCTCAGGGAGCTGACTGACTAATGGCAGCTGTTTTGCACTGTCTGACTTTTAGTCATGGTGAGCACTTAAGAAACCTCATGCATATTTAATTAAATGCATGTTTGTAATTAAATTGTTTGTTTACCTTTATTCATAACCAAATTCCTTCGTTCCCCCCCCCCACCCCCCAAATCCCACCTTCCCTCAACCTCCACCACCACCTGCACTGACTTGAAATTTTATTTTTTCATTTCTTTAACTGCAGCTTTCAATATTTTGCAAACAAACAATGAATTCTAACTGCCTTTGGGGCACAAAGTATTTTTTCTCAACACCCTGTTCAGAATGGACAATAAGAAAGCAGCCAGGAACGTCACAGACTAAACCCATACAAAGTTCCTCTTGAAATGAGTTTCGAGGGCAAAGGTCTTAGCTGCCTGTTTACATGTTCAGCAGACATTATCACATGCTATATGGCATGAGATCACAATCCCACAAGGAGCAAACCTGTGGCCTCATCTCCAACTCGTAGAATCTCAGGATTATGGAATTACCCCTCACCATTTGAAGAGTAGAGAGTTCGCTTTGCTGTTTGACCAACTTTTCCCCTTCAAATCAGAAGAATTCAACATTGAATGAAAACAGATTTTCTTTAATTAGGATTAAGATAGAAGAGCACTTGTCGGTCAGCATAGCTGTGATGTGCCAAAGGACATGTTTCTGTGCTGTATGACTCTGACTAAATATTACTGTTTGTAGTAAAATGACTTTGTACCTTTTTGATTTCCCCAAAGTGTTTATTTTCTTCGCAAAAGAGGCAGTAAAACCACTGGGTGGAATCGAAATTCACAGAAATTACTCCACCAGAATTCTCAGAGTGCATCACATACAATATATCTTTTTTAGAGAGTGATTACTTTTAATATTACCTCATTCTTAATTATTACCCACGAAGTGCAGAGTACATTCATATTTGTCTGAAAAGGTGAAAATAAAGTGGGGAAAAGTGTGAGAAATATTTTTTCTTCTGGAGTCATATGAACAGTTTTGAATAAAAGAAACCTAATCTTTGGAATTGGGGGATTCGATCAAGATCTCCCCTCTCTTGAGTTTAGATCTCCTGAAAATACATCTTAGAATAACAAAACATATTTATTTGGCCATTTCTGTGAAGATTGAAATTAAAAATGGTCTTACGTATGGGACTTTTGTTATCATCTCACAGGAACTCCACAGTGTTTATACTGTTCTGTGTCAAAGAGTCTGTGATGGCAATAGGAGAGCTGGATATATCAGCTCCTCAAAGGCCATCCCTGCTGAGATATTATGTAAGATTACAATGGTGTCTATTAGGTTGAAACACTAGATTTTCATATAGTCCAAGCTACTACTGTTCTAACGTTTCATTTGTGTTTTTTTTGAATGGTATAGTTGACCTTGCCAAGGATTCTGCTGTGGGAATAAAGAAAAAAAGTGTAGCAAAGTGACTGGAAAGAATCAGCGGATATATATTGTTCTTCCCACGAGCACAAATGCAGAAAATACAAATGTGAAAGCATCAGCAGATGACAGGGCAGCTCACTGTATTGGGGTTCTACTTGATGAGAGCTTTCCTTACAATTAGCTGCAGTAGGAGCCTTTGGACTCAGCAGGACTGTCACAGAAGTTGATGCAGCATTACATTTAGGGAAATAATTTCCCTTCAGAGCTCATAGGCAAAATTAGTCCATGAGCATGCACCAGCATCTCCTTGTAGCCAACCATTAGCAATGAAACCAATGGAGCAGTTCCAGTTACTCTCATACCCAGATGAGGATAACTGAAGGAAAACAAGCAAAAGCATCAGGCAGTGGGTTTAAACCGGATTTAGAAAAATAATGATGAGCTGAATGCACTTCTAACTACCTTCGGTCCGCAGCAACGCACCCTGTTAAAAATCGGTTCCATTCATTACCCAACAGCTGTCCTTTGGAAACACACTAACTGGGATGACCAATCAAGTAACTGTCAGCCAGGTCCACTTACTGTCAGCATCCGTGCTCATTAGATTTGACAAGAGAGGAAGCAATTCCAGGCACTTTTACCAGACTTTAGAGGGGAGCAGGAATTGTTGCGTAAATTAAGGAAGAAATACCACTTTAAAACAGAAAGTCACA
>JARFYF010000056.1:20641171-20651384 GCA_030265395.1 Rhina ancylostomus
CTGATATATTGATCTCGAAAACCATCTTTTACACACTCCGTAGAAGAAGTGCTTTTCTTGATCAGTATGTTGCACACCCACTGGGGAGCAGGGTCTTTTAGTTTCAATACTGCACATTAATCTGGTGGTTGAGGAGTTTTGAGGGAAGAGCGACTGTAATATGCTGGAATCTTGTATAAAAATTTAAAGTACATTAGTTCAATTAGAAGCCAGGATCTTAAATCAAAACACAGCAAACAATGAAAGTTTAAGGTGCAAGGTTGTATGATAGATTGGGAAACTACATTAAGCACTGGTCCACATGCCAAAGGCATTCTGGTAAGTTAATTGATCTTTCTACATTACCTGCCCCCCCCCTCCAATTGTAGGTCAGTGGTCTGAAAATCTGGGGGAATTAATGAGAATTAATACATAGTTCATGGGAAATATGCAAATATATGCCTCTGAAACATAACAACTCAAAAGGAAAAGTGCTCCAGCTATGGTTAAGCCAGTATTAATTCATAGGAAAAGGCTTCCAACATTGCCAAAAAATGCATTAAGCCTGAGGATTGGGAAAATTTCAGAATTCACTGAAGGACGACCAAGAAATCAATAAGGAACAGGAAAACAGAATATATTAATCCATCAAGAAACATAAAAACAGGCTGTAAAAGCTTCTGTAGCTAGTAAAAATGAAAGAGTTAGCTGAAGGTAACCTGGATCTGTAACAGACTGAGAGAGGAGGCATTATGTTGGGGATTAAGAAAGGGCAGGAAATTTAAACACATATTTTGTTTCCATTTTCACTGGAAATAAAGGAGAATAGCAGGTGAACAGCTGGATGAGAAGCTGGAAGGAATTGGTTAAAAATAGTATTGGAGAAATTAATGGGACTGAAAGCCAACGTATCCCCAGACCTGATCATTTGCATCTCAAGATTTTCAAAGAGGTGACTATAGTGACAGTGGATAAGGTAGTTGTTATCTTCCAAAATCTCAGCAATCCTAGAATGGTTCCCACAGATTGAAAAAATAGCAGATGTAACCTTGCCATTTAAGGAGAGAAAAAACCCAACAGGAAACCGCAGACTTGCCAGCCTGACATCAGTGGCACGGGAAATGTGAGAATCGTTCATGAAATTGGAACAGTTGTAATAGCACCCAGCATCCAGGGCAAATCTGCTCTGGGTTAGCCTGATTTTCGGATGCAAACTACTGTTATTTTGGGGGTTATGTGAACAAATTCCTAGACTCACGAACGTTTCACTTGTCAAATTTACAGAACTCGAGTAATGGCAGGCTAGGCGGAGATTTGTAAAGCATCAATTGTATCTGACCAAACTAATCTTATCGGATTGCCAGGGCAAGTGACATCATTGACAGATGACACTGATCATTGCATTGTACTGCAGGAGTGGGAGCAGTTGGAGGCTTTTGAGTTCACCTGCTCCAAACCCTAATCAGCAGGGTCAGAATTTCATACTAGCTATGTTTGAATGGCCTTACACTCTTACTTGTGAGAGCGGTGTTAAATATTTTTCAATATCTGCAAATTCCTGCTGAACATATGCAAAACAAAGCTGATCAGCTGTCAGAAGTGAGACCAGCATAAAGTCTTACTTGAGTCTTAGCTCTCACAATGATGTTGCTTTTATCTTAACTTATCTTTTTAACAAGATGGTAGGGGTATTATTAGCAACGTGGCAGCTTTTATCTGTAACTGAGCTGCTGAAGCAACCAGCTATTATGCTGTGGGAACTGAATTGAATAAGGAGCCATAGGCTTGCTAAAAAGGACCTTTCCATCCACAGTTAATGGGCCAGGAAAGATGATTAAAGATGTCATATTGGTAGGGTCAAAAAGCAATTGGATGTTTATCTAAAGAGAGAAGAGGATGTGATAAGAACATTTAGGTCTTTCATTAAAGCAATGAAGTTCCTGAGTCTTGGAGGCTTTTTATCTCTCATTCTCTCAGAAGTGGATGAGTACCATGCACAGAGCAATACCACTGTGCAAGAAATTACCTTCTATTGGTGAATGGAGTTGGCCCAATCTCTGCCTTAATCACGCAGTATACACCTGGTTTGTGTTGATTTTGATTGCAGAAGACATTTAGATTGACAAATGTAACAAAATAAGTAATTCCATTCAGATTGCATTAATTCATTCTGGTAAATGATTCAGTTTATTAATCTGTTGCTCTGTTTCACTCTCCACGACTGCTGCCTGACCTTCAGAGTATTTCCAGCATTTTCTATTTTAATTCAGACTTTCAGCATTGAAAGAAACAAAGGATTGCAGATGCTGGAGTATCTAGATGAGAAACACTATGATGCTGGAGGAATTCAACAAGCCAGGCAGCATCCGTGGAGAAAAACAGTCCAGAAGAAGGGTCCTGACCCAAAATGTTGACTGCCTGCTTTTCTCCATGGATGCTGCCTGGCCTGCTGAGTTCCTTCAGCATCATAGTGATTTTCATTTTGGCATCTAAACCTTTTGCTTTGTCATTTATTGATTGCTAACCCGTAATCAAACCCTGGATTGTAATTTTTTGGCAAAGAGCAATCAAGTGCTAGAGACTTAGGGTCTGACGTTTCTTGAAGGTGTAAAAACACTTCTGAAGCAAATAACACACTGAAACATTGCAGCTGACTGTAAACTTTTGAGGTTGACTGAGATCCATGGAGTTTGTGGGTTCTAGTATTGTTTGTTTGTTCTTGGAATTGTGAAGAGATGCTTCAAGGTCATCACATCAAAGATCCTTTGTCACTCTGGGATCGTGCTCAACAACTGAGTTTATAACTGAATAAGTGAGCTTTAGAATTAGCTGCAGCAATTGCCAAGGCAATAAGTGGCACAGATGGTAAGTCAACGAGTGTTGGCTCCAGTTGTTGGCTTATCCTTGTCCACTTCACCACAAAGCAGATCAATAGCATGATTAACTGGATCAGACATCAAGCCATTCAGTGGTTTTTCTTATCAATTTACTAAGTCCCTTATTTTAAGTTCACTCTTTGATGCTTCTTAAAGAGAAGACCCACATCCCCTCTCCTCACTGCCCCTTCCAATGGGTGACAAAATGCTTCTTCAGTCAGCCAGATGCTCTTTCCAACCAAATAATATATTTTTGCCTTTTTCTTGAAAGCTTTTCCCATTAGTTGTGTACACTTCAGCTGACAAATATTACACTGCCAACTATGTTGAGAAAAAGTGTGCCTGATTGAACTCTCTGTGCATCCCAGACCAGAAGTTACCTACATTGTTAAACTCTCTGTTTTTGTTTGTTAGTTGCCCATTTATTCTGGTAGAGAGGGCTAAAAATGGTATTATTAAGCATACAGCTGCTTCAGACTTGTTCACTGACATTTTGTACTTAGCTTCTGACCACTTAAGATGAGACAAAGGGTTAAATAAACTCCAGGCAATTGGGAGGAGAATATTGACATTCAGTGATCTCTGGGACACTTATATTCGTTTTTATCTAGTGCTTTGCTGGATTACATGTCATTGACCCTTGGGAAAACATAGGATGGAACTCAAAATGAAAATGAGTTGGAGTTTGTGTGGGCCAAAGTAATTAAGATTTCTGCTGTTAAACATAAGTTAATGGATATTTGAAGTAAAGAGACTTGTTGAATGTGAATAGCTTTAATATCAAGAAGCATTTAATCCACTAAACCACTGACTCCACTTGTGATAACACAACCTTTGTTGTTCTCAGCCATCTTCTGAATTGACATGGTCCCGATTTGAAGTGTCGTTTTCTTGTGGTACTCGTGGATGCTTGGTTCAAAGCAGGTCTTTATGCTGGAATGGTAGAAATAGATACAAAAAAAGAACAACAGAACTCCACACAGAGGTTACTGTCTCTACTTCAGTGCCAGTCCAAGTCTCCCCCCTTGCCAAAAACAACGAAAACATGTTGCAATGATATACCATTCGTGTGTGAAAATAAGTTTGAAAACATTTCTCGATTAGACAAATGCCCTTCTGCATTGCTCTTTTAAAGCTATCGCTACACTGCAGTTGAGGGAAGGGGAGAGTTTAGGAAGAATGTTCAGAATCATTTCCCAAAGATACATGATTTTTCCTTGGGAATAATCTCATCTATTATTTCCTCACCTCTGCCAAGCCCCAACCCCACCCCAGAGTTAACCTTGGTTGCTGCTCATCCTATCCAGATCTGAAATGGATTAGCATCTGTTTAAAAATATTGAATGCTAAATTGAAGCAAGAGCACATTAAGTGCTTGTACATGAACTTAATGGGTTGAAAACTCCGCTCTCTGACGTCTTGTTTTTCCGAACCACATTGGTAAATATGAGCAACTCTTCCAAGCTAAACAGGCAACTGCAGAAGATTTAGATGGTGTATGCATAAAGGGTAAATTTCTGGCACCGTGTTTCTGGCAGGAAGCTGGACCCGCTGGCAGAACATATCAAAATTCACGCATCCAATGCCTATGGTTTTCCGACCATTCATTTTAAGCAGGAGCAGAAAATTTCTCTTAGAACTTACTGACACCTATTAGAATTTAAAATTTACATGAAAAGCCTAAATAATCAGAAAAGACTAAGATGTGTGCCAGTGAAAAGCATTTCCTGGAGTTCGTATTGCAGACCAAAATGTTACTTTCGCCTGTACAAGTCGGTATCGGTAGAAAATATATTTCAAGCCAGTAGCCGTAACATTATTGATGCTACTGTCACCTGCTTTGAGTAGAGTCTATCCTCGCATTTCCACTTTTGGGAGAGGAGGTCTAGAATGCACTATGTCACTAATTTATTTTCTTGCTGAGATGCCTGAATATTTTTTCCAGTTCAGTGCATTCCCCTTATTTGTTGTGCTGATCAATTGCATCACAAAGCAATGGACTTTATATTCTTACAGTTCTGCACAAAAACCTTTGGATTACTCCTCCCAATCCTTTTACAAAGTCCATTTTTTTGGAGCAGCAAACAAAATACTGGAGAAACTCAATGGGTCAGGCAACATCAATGGAGGGAAGTGGACAGTCGACATTTCGGGCTGACTCCCTTCATCTGGACCAAAACATTGACTGTCCATTTCCCTCCACAGATGCTACCTGACTCACCGAGTTCCTCCAGCATCTTGTTTGTTACCTCAGATTCCAGCACCTGCAGTCTCTTGTGTCTCCATTGTTTTTTTGGATGCATTTCCGTGCTTTTAATTGAAAATGTCATGAATG
Organism: Rhina ancylostomus; assembly: GCA_030265395.1. Classification (NCBI taxonomy): domain Eukaryota; kingdom Metazoa; phylum Chordata; class Chondrichthyes; order Rhinopristiformes; family Rhinidae; genus Rhina; species Rhina ancylostomus. Next base: position 20,646,362 of record JARFYF010000056.1, read on the forward strand.
CTTTGAAAGGGAGAGACAGTAATTTGCACTCAGGTGGCTCTGTTTCACCAAATGAAACAAGCTCTCATTCTAATGCCTTTCACGACCTGATGTCGTCCCAAAGCACTTTCCAGACAATGACTTCCTCTGGAAGTGCAGTCTCTATCTACACCATTCCCATGCACAGTGCTGCAGACAAGTCATCTGGAATGGCTACATAAAAAATTGTACCACTGGGACCCAACCACCATATCGTCCATGAGAAACATAGTTCTCTTTATAAATTGATGTTGTGCAGGTGACGGTAAAGTGCAATCAGGCAGTCCCTGATAATGGAGTAAAGATGTGTTACTGAACCCAATGTGCCATCATATTTATGATTCACAGTGAAGCTTTTCTGTGGCTGAATAAATGATTAAGTAAAATGACATGGTGTTGGCAGGTGGATGTGTTATTTTGTCATTTCATGATCTATACTGCCCCTCATGTGTCATACGCCTCGGTGGATGACAGCTCTTGAGAAGTGTCTAATGCACTCCCTTGCCTTTCAGGTCATACCTTTCCCAATGTCTTGTGAACTTCATGGAGACTGTGCTTGCCGAGATCCCACAGCTCAGGAGCACGGCAAAGTGAGACAGCAACGCATCTACCACGGACACCATTAGCCGGGAGGAACCAGGAACTGCTAACAGCTGAAGGCAGACTGGAAGAGCCACACATTCCTTGCTGCTTAAAGGAGAAACCTCTCCAACCAGATGATACTCACACACACACACACACACACACACACACACACACACACACACACACACACACACACGCACACACAATTCGACTAGTCTGCCTTCTGTCTGAAGACTGGAGTGAGAGAAAAGATTAAAGACATGAACGACACATTGAATGAACAAACCCCAAAATAGCATGTTTTATGCCTGCTTGACTGGCCTCTCCTGGCCAATCCCTTGCCCCCACCCACCTGACTCCCACAATACCGTCTCCTCGATCTATACGTTATAAGGGTTACAAACACAATACCGCCACATCCAAAAAATAAAAATGTTTTCGGCAAAGTGAATTTAAAAAATAGCTCAGATACAACACAAAGATGATTGTCCATAGAAAGATTAAAGAACAATTTACAGATGGAAAAGCAATTAATACACATTTCTGAAAGGAAACAGCTGTTACCATGGCTGCTGCTGCTGCCCGATAACCAGCCTACTCACAGTGTAAGAGCAGGTTAACACCAAACCCGAACTTCAGTCTATCTGCCTTAAGCAAAACTTAAGCTTTGTTTTAAAACCCTTTGATTTCATCTCTTAATCTTTTCATTGAAAGCAGATCCAGCCAAAAGAATGAGCCACATTTCAAGGGAATCAAATCTGCATGCATTCATTCCAATTGCTCTTCCCATGGAACCCAATTTCGATCCTGAGGAGATTCAGACCAGTGGAAGGTAACTTTAGGGGATTATGTGAGGATGTTAATGTCACTCCAAAGGTGATCAATGAGTGGAATAAACTTAAGGTGAAGGGAGGCAAAAGCCCTTGAAATGGTTTTATCTGTGTCAAAAGGGTGTTCTATATCACCAGTTGCCGAAATACTGGCCTTGCACACCTAAGGACTACCTGGCAAAACCAGATCTGCAAAGGGCAACATCCCATGAACAGAATTGCTAGACACTAGTTTTTACCAATTGGCAATTCTAATTGCCATGAAATGCAATTGTGTTGGTTAAATTTAAGGGGATTAAAATCTTAAGTCTCTCAGCTACTTGGATAAAACCTGAAAGGAACATGAATAAACAGACAAAATGAAAGTCAGCTTTAAAAAAAAGCTTGAAGCAAATCTTGGCAAATGTTTTAACAGTGCAGATAGAGTTACCAGTGAAGAGGACAGCCTGGAGTGTGATCACACAGACTCTTGGTGCAGAATATATGGTGGGTTAGGCATAAAAAAAGCCAGGCACTCGATCAACCAGAACAGAGTACATGCAACTTTAACTAGATCTGCAGCACACACGATCTACGTTTGTGCCTTGGTGCAGATCAATGTAAGACTATATATACTATTTGTGGGCGATAAAGAAGTAGCACAAAGAATGCATGCCGTATGTTACTCATTGGTTCGCATCAAACATAATTACTGCCATAAATATATTAGTTTTGCAGGCAGTTAAGGAATAGAATCCAAACTGTATCGAGAAAGATAACACTGCTACCTTACTGAAAGAATTTGCTAAATTCTGTTCCACCAGCTTCCAAAAACCCTAAAAGGTATAAACCATTGTTGAAGTGTCTCTGTTGAATTGCCATCAGCTTCCAAATTACATTCCTTGAAGTAACTGTAAGAGGTAGACTTCCACTCAGCTGGGCCAGAGAATGTTGTATAAAAAAGAAACTGCATGATGATTCTATTGAGAAAGGAACACAAGTTTAGAAATATAATTATAGAAGTCACTGCTATAAATGCTCATTGGAACATGATGAATCCCCATTTCCACGCACAGCTCGTAGAAACATTCAAAGGGCAGAGGCCAGAATATCAGTGTTGCACGTTTGTAGTTTGACTTCCAATCTACACTTGCTTATAGCATAGTTTTCCTTGGGGCCATTGGTTTGATGACTTCATCCAACTATTCCTGTAAGTTTCATTCAGTACAATGTTTCCAACAGGAGATGAACAAGAATAAGTCAAAATATCAGTAGGGAGCATCAAAAGTAGATATTTTCTTGCATTGTCTTACAGTTGGGCCACTCCTGATATTTGTCTGGAATATATTTGCTTGTTTAAGAGAGGCATTCACCTATTGAATTAAAAATAACTGCAGTGGTCCAGTATACAAGTTTGCCAAATATTATCTATTATCAATAACAGTAATTTATAGCCTTTTAACACCAACAGTCAGAATACTTTGCTCTAAGTTCACAGTGGAAAGATAAAGTACCCTGCAATTGAAGTCAATAATTCTCAGTAATATTGTTTAACACCTTCTTTAGCTTACACCTGGAGAATTGCCATCAGCTTATAAGTACCTGCCAGTTTTTCCCCAAAGGATCAGTTTCCTGATGCAAAGTGCACCATCTAATAGTTTACATGGTGACACCAATATCCATTGTAAATTTAGTGGAGCTGGAATATCTGGTTAACAATAATCAGGTGGCATATACAAATAAAGATCCCAATAGTATGAATAAAATTATATTATGTTTGAAATTACAATGTGAATATTAATTTACAAATTCTCCACAAATTCATGTAAAATTATTTAATCATTCCCGTAGCAAAGTTATTAATGTCTTTAAGTAGGTTAGTGCCTTGGTTAAAAGAATGAACAGCAATCTGAGACAAATATGTACAAACATTTGTGCAGTGATATTTGTGATGTACCACTATGGCTGATGCTGTAGTCATAATAATATAATGTAAGGTGAGGATGTATACATAAAAGGAGAGAATCATGGGAGAAGGATGCACAATTTGATTTTCATATCTATCACATGCATGACTTCAGTGATAAGACAAACTTTTGTTTCAGCTTAGTTTTTACAACAAAGAGAGCAAAGTGCAAAATCTGAAGAAGTACCACACGCAATCATCCAAGTTTTACTGTTCTGTAAGCATAAACTCTAAATTTTCCAAGAGACAATATTTCCTCATAAACCAGTTGGTCAGGATCTCAGTGGATCATACTTTTGGCTGGTTGAGGTGTGTCAAAAAGTGGAACATGCCAATTTCAAAGGGAATTTAAAACAAGCCAAGCTACCTCCCATCTCTCTTCCATTTTGCCTGGTTGTAACTGTCGGTTCTTATCGGTTTTACCTGTGTTGTTTAAAACAAAAGATTTCATGCTGCAAACTCCTGACAGACGAGGTTGTGCAAACTGCATGGACCGAGATTGAGAAGAGAAAAAAAATCTACCACAACATTAGGGTTTAGACAAAAAAAAACATAGTTCTCCATAGGATTTTGGTGTAGTCGCGTCGTAATGTCTTGTCGACTTTTGTGCATAGTATTAGCTCCAGATAGAAGAAAAAGGAACAACTTTTTGACATTTAATTGTTTAAGTGTTTAAAGTGTTTATTTGTACTTTTGTTATAAACTTTTGCTTAATTGTATTTAATCAGTATTTTTATTGTGCTCAGTAACTGCATTTGGATTTTCTGTACAGTCATCTACAAAAGTCTACATCAATGTTTGTTTTTGAAAAGCTGCTAAGGTCAGACAGGTATTTTTTTGTATCTGGTTCTATTTTAAAATTTTAATTTTTGTTTCCTGAGGCTTTGCATATATAATATCTCGTGCATTTAAACATTTTTTAAGAGGTGATTAGTTTAGCTATGATAGCAGCCATTAAAAAGGGACAATCGGATGTAGGAAGCACAGAGGGAAGAAATTCCAGAAAAGTTGGTGTCAAAAAAGTTATTTCTTAAACTTCCATTCAAGCATTTTGTATGACGGTGAGATTTGTTGGGAAGACCCTTGGCTTTTGCTAATTAATCACAAATATTTTGTTTTATATAATCAACAAAATTGTATTAAGATGATAGTTAATCAATATTTGCTTTTTCTTTTGTTGTTATTTAACAGCATACAGAAATATTGCTGCTTTTAACAATGAAATATTTCAGTAATGGGAGGCAGATAAATTCAGTCTAAGTACCGAATACTGATAATTGATTTAAATACCAAGTCACATTTGCTGGTGGGATGCTGGTTATTTTCTCTCAAGTAAACTGGTCACAATAATATGTTTTAAAACACTCTCCCCCACATCCAACCATTATGAACAGAAGTTAAACTTATTTGCAAAATTCCCACATTATCTGTTGAGGCATTTTTATTTTCCAGAAGAGTACATGAAGTCTTGGTTTCTGATTGATCATTTACCTGTCTGCATAATACAAGTCAAGCTGTGATTTCTTTGAGAGAGGAAATATTTTCATATGGTAACTGCCATTGTGAAAAACCTGGTATTTATTAGTCATACTAGTTACTTGTTGGGCACCTTATGGAAGTCATGAACACAATAATCCAATGAAGT
>JARFYF010000056.1:20737576-20754615 GCA_030265395.1 Rhina ancylostomus
TTGTACTCAGTGCCCCGTCCGATGACGGCCAGCATGCCACATGCCTTCTCCACCACCTTGTCTACCTGCGTCGCCAAGTTCCGAGCCAACGTAAGACCTGAAGGTTGTGCCACAGGGGGTGTCTGACCAGGAAGGTAGAAGAGCACCTTGTGGATTGGTGTACCCCTTGCACCATTTACATTTCTGTGTGTTCCTTATGCATGGACTCCAGGCTCTCAATACCATTCTCCATTCTGAGTGGTCATGCAACAAGATTTCCCATGAATCAGTGGCAATGCTGCACTTTTTCAATGGAGACTTTGCGAACGTTATTTAGTTTTTTTCTTCTGTCCAGCTAGTAACAGAGCTCAGAACAGAATGTCCATTTCAGGACTCTGGTGCCAGGCATGTGAATGATATGGTCCACTCATCAGAGCTGACAAGTTTAATTAGGGCCTCAAACTGAGGGATGTAGCTGGAGAGGGCACTGGCATTGAGGTGCTTATCCTGCCGGGGGGAAATGGAAGATTTTGCTGTGATATCTCTTCATTGCTTCCCGGTGCTTGTGCCGGGGAATCCATGTGTCAGAAGCATTCCGGAGGGCAGGAATCACTTCCACTTGGTGGATCACCAGTTCACGCTGGGTTTGAGGTTTTGACCTTCAAACATTTCTTTCCTCAGATGCCCAAAGGCTGGTGTATTGAAGGTGGCATATCTTTGGAATCTGGAATGCACTGCCTGCAGATATGGTGGAGGCAGCCTCCACTCTGGTCTTCATTTTCATAGATTCATCGAGTTATACAGCATGGAAACAGGCACTTCAGCCCAACATATCCACGGTGACCAAGATGCCTTTCTTAGCTAATCATGCTTCTCTGCATTTGGTCCATATCCCTCTAAACCTTTCCTATCCACGTGCTGCCCAAATGTTCCAGAGGGAGTTGGATAAATATATTTGCAAGAGAAGGTGCTGGGATGTGGAACTATGGAGTCACTCAGGTCGAGAGTCTTCCAGTTTGCCCTCTGAGAGGGTGTAGTCATCACCTATTCCTCTGAGCCAGCCATCTCCCGCCTATCACATTATTCCCAGGGTGATGACGTCAATGTCAAAGCAGCTGAGTTGCTGGAACTGTGAAGCAATGTTCAGGTCTGTCGTTGTTAGGACTCTCCATGAGGATCCTGACATTCTGAGACACAAACTTCAATGTGTCAAGTGGAAGTTGACAGTGCAATTTATCTCAACATGGAGCAACTGTTGCACACCACCTCAGACACTGACTTGACGGAGTGAGCCTTGACCCAGTGGCAAGGGGTTCCAAGATGACTGGAGACCAGGTTCTGCTGCATGGACTTTAACACAGGCACCATAGCACTCACACATATACATTGATAGGCCCAGACATAGATGCCTTTGCCAATTGTTTCCTCGTCCCTTACGCCATTCCCCCCCCCCCCGCCCACAACCCTAATCCACCCTCCTTTTGATTCCTCTTACCTTGGATCCTCTATGTCCTGGAATCTGTTCACCTCTCACCCACAACTTCCACCCATATTTCCTCAGATTCCCCCTACTCCCTCTCTCTTTCTCTGCCCATACTTGCCCCCACCACTTCCCTGTGCCTGGCATCCCTTTGGCTCTCAGTCCTCCAGTCTCCACATCTTCTCAAGCCCCACATCCTCTCAAGCCCCACATCCTCTCTCACTCTCCGGTCCTGAAAAACAAAATCTCTGCGTACAATCACTGAGCAGTGTTCCCTCAGGCCAGATTGATGGGTTGGGTCAGTGGGCAGACACCGTGGCATCCCCTGGTGGTGCTGTTGTGGGCATTGGGGTGGAGAAGCGAGTCATAACAGAAACCCACAGACAAGCGTGTTCTCATCTCCAGCCAAGGTTGGAGTATATACACATCGCAGCTGGAGTTACTGGATAGTGTTTCGGAGTAAGAAGCCTGGCTGATTTCTTGTTATTTCAGCAAATTGTAGGGATGTCATTCATCCAACACAAACCAAGACCTGAACCTTCTGGCCAAAAGGGCTTGATATTATATTGATAGTTCCTTTAAAATAATGAATGGATCCTCAATAGCTACTGGATGATTTTTCTCTGATTTTTCCTGTCATTCATTGCAGGCTGAATTGTTACCTTCTCAAGGCACTATTGGGTTTGAACAGGCTTCACTGTGCTCTCTGCCGCATGATTTGAAATGTAGTACAGGAAACCTAATGTACTAGTCCCTGGAGCTGTTAACAATGAATGAGCACATGCCTGAGCATGTTTATATTTGTCCTGGAAAGAGGATAGTTGCTTTCTTAACTCTCAGCTTCCAAATTATATTTCTGTTTGAAGCTTGGAAATTGGAAAGAAATATACATAACACATAAATATAGGTAGTATGCTGGGTAATTGCAATGTTAAAATAAAGATAACTGTTCAGGGACATGTAATTCCCAGAGCAATTTAAAAAATGTCAGAGGATCTGGCTCAGAGATCTAATGCGAGGGAGATGATTGAACATAAGCAGTTGAACTGAACTTATGACTGTTTTGTCAACTAAAGCGCATGAATTTCAACACATATATATCTCTTCCATCTTTAAATATTAACACATATTTTTTCAGTTGTACCGCCCAGAGGTTCTTTTCCTTCAATCTATGATGAGGGATACCAGAGGCTACCATTTTATTCCGCTGCTTTTTGACCAGCAGATCTTGCTTTGGGATGTTTGTGTTATGGAGATCCCTCTCTCAAGGGGCAAGTCATTAGCCTGATCAAAAACACACATGCAGTATTGCATTTAAAACAGACACATTTTTAAGCTATAACGTCAACCCTTCAAACATGTCCACCGATTATGGAGTGGCTGACATCACGTCCAGGCTTATCTCTACTTGAGCAGGCAGGGTAAACCTAGCTTATCCCATTAGTAGTTGAAGCTGTCATTGAAACTTGTTGGGTTAGGCATGGATTAAAGCAAGAACTGGTAAATTCAGTTATTATTGTCACATGCACCGAGGTAGTGAAAAACAGTGTTTGGCATGCCATCCATACAGATCATTTCACTGCAATAGTGCATTGAGGTAGTATAAGAGAAAACAATAACAGAATGCAGAATAAAGTGTTAAAGTTACAAAGTAAGTGCAGTTCAGGCAGACAAGAGGTGCAAGGCCAGAACATCAGTTATTGCACGAGAGCCACTGTGGGGTTTCTTACCCTCAGAGATGAGGTGTTGAGCCCCACTCTGTACAGATGGAGTCAGGTGGGGGAGGAATGGGTGGAGATAGTGACAGAGGCTGGAAGGGCTGCCGGTTATGGACTCCACTAAGAAAGGAAGGTGAACCAGTTCGAAGGGCAATTAAAAATCTATTACACTGGGGCCATTTCTTCAAAAAATAGTGAACCAGTTGGGTTCATGTGATGATCCGCACCTTTGTCAATATTTGCAACAACGGCTTTTTGTCTCTAGGTTTTGTTTAACAGAATGTAAATTCTCAGACTTACTATATAGGATTGACCTCATTGTTTTGTTTATTAGTACAGGCCATTAATATAGTTACTATGCAACTGCATCCAGGACTGACTTTACACAAAGCCTTCAAAATTCATAACAAACTATTTTTGGAATTAGTTGGCTTTCAGTTTTTTACAGTTTTCATGAAACATGGAATGAGGCAGGAGGGATTTTTTTTAAGTTCTTATTACTTTCCACTTATCACATATACAATACCTTTTACAATAGTGCCTACTTCTGGATTATTCTTTGTACACAGAGGAAAAAAGATTGAGTTGTTTTAAAATCATTTTATAATTCAACATTCTCTGACGTCAAACTGCTTCCAGTAAGAAACAAATAGAAGTGTCACATGATAACTGCAAGACAGTTCCAAGTAACAGATTGCAAGGCAGAAAACTAATAACTCAGTATTGTAAACACATCACATACAATAGAGCATTCAACAAATAGTATAATTCAACCTTGACAAAGCAATGTTAATGGGACACTACAACTGCATACAACGGACAGTGAAACTGTGAGTGGTCAAGTACAACTAGTTTTAAAATGTGCTTCCCATTAAACAAGAACTGAATGGGAAGTAGTCTCCTTTGCTGACTTGTGTTGGTGGGACACTAATATCTCTAGCACGCAGCAGTTATGTGCCAGTGACATTCCACACAGCGGGGCATGTCTATTACTTCAGTACTTTCAGTGGAGATCATTACCAGTTTAATGATTTGTCTGAAATTGAAGTATATTGTTCATTTTTAGTGGTTCAGTCTGTGGGAAAATAATCAAATAATAATTTACAAGAGGGCACAAAGAGTGGGAGCCTGAAACTATGTCTGTAATCTGCAGGAAACTCAAAGAGCAAAAAAGAAATGAAAAGGGAAAGAACTTCCAGCTCTGAACCATTAAACTCAGTTAACATTGTTTACATACACCAGAGCAAAGTACTTTTGAAGAGATTTGTAATTCCAAACTTCAACGTCAATGGGAAAGTTAAAGAAAGTTTCAAGTGTGAATCCGAGGACCACATCTAACAGAAAATACTTTTTAAAAAAAGTTGCATCTTAAGAAATGAAAATTAATGGGTAATTGTTCCATTGCAACTATGATACCAGTATCACCCTGCCAAACTGGAAACCTAGGTACATCTAGGCAATAAGAAACAGGTCACATCAGCCTACCCTCAAACATTAACAAATTAATGAACAGTGTTGCCTGCTGTTGTACCAAATAATACTTATTCACCGATAACCTCACTGCTGAGCTTAAGTTGGGTTCAGCCTGGAACACCCATTACAGCTTAACTCGTAAAATTGGATGAAAGAGCCGAATGTCAGAGATGAGGTAACGGTAACTGCCCTCGATATCACAGATGCAATCTGACCGAGTGAAGCTGACATCAATGTGGGTCGGTAGGAGAACTCTCCAGTGACTACAATGATGAGAACACCATTTGCAAGACCAGGATTTAATGCTGATCCATCAGTGCCCCTGAGAAGATGGTGGTGAGTCAGCTCTTTGAACCATGACAGTCCTTCTGGTGAAGACTTTGCTGTTGAGTCAGAAGTTGCAGGTTTTATACTCAGCAACAATACTTCCAAGACAGGATGATGTGAGACTTGAAGGGTGGTACTTCTCCCATGTGACACTTTACTCTGTATTCTGTTATTGTTTTTACCCTGTACGACCTCAATGCACTCTGTAAGATCTGTACAAATGGTATGCAAGACAGGGTTTTCACTGTACCTTGCTACAAGTGACAATGGTAAACCAATACCAATACCCTTGTCCTTCCTGGTGGTACAGGTCATGGGTTTCTTCACTCTTGCTGGATTTACACTCATGCTAATATTTTATCAAATGCCTGAATTGTGCCTTGCAGGTGGTAGAAATTTTTTGGGAAGTCAGGAGATGAGCCTCTTGCCTTGCCTCTAACCTACCCTCGTAGAAAATTCAGGGATGGACAATAATTTCTTCTGATGTAGACATCTTCCAAATGAATGAAAAATATTGGAGTGCTTTAAATCTCTGATATTATGACTAACATAAATTTAAACAAATTGAAGTAGTAATTATCCATGTGAACTGGTTAGTGTAATTACTAACTTTACACAGAAGGCAGAGAAGAGTTTGAGTAAGTATTCAAGTATGACCACAACTTCAAGCAGTGGGTGTGGTGTATGAGATAGTCATTCAGATGTTAAGTGTTTGTACAATTAGTTACAAGGGTGCTATTGGCATGTTCTAGAAGAAATTATGAGATTAGAGAAGGCAATATCTTAATGTAGTGGCATTTGCCAGACATTTGGAACTTTCCTATGTTTTTTTTCTCATGGCTATGTGAAAATTAGACAGCCCTGGGCCAGTGGCGACAGGCCAGTGTTTGGATGGACTGCTTGTATACGAGTTGGCAGGGGCTACTATTTGGATCGCTTCCCTTTTGGGGAATTGTTCAAAATTGTTCTGAAGCTTTTTACCTTCTTTTTCCCCCACAGATCAGTAAAACTCCAATTCACTTCACCTCTTCAATAAGATATATCAATGATTCCTCTCTAAGTTCAACTGAGAACTGACATTTTCTTGAAGGAGAGAATCAATAATGCTGGTCAGTCAGGAGATTCAAGAGGGAGAAATGGCTTCACTTTGCATATGGTTTGCAATCAATACAGGACAAGAAATGAATTCCCCATGATAATGAATTCCTGGACCTCATTCTTCATTAACATATTTTCCAAAATCTGGTAAACTGAATTACTGTACTATGTCAGAAATGAAGTGGATTGTCTGACCATCTCTATTTAATGGCAAAGCCTCACAGGGGTCTGCAGCATTTGGCAGGAGCACAACACATTAGCAAGTCAAAATGCTGATATAAGTGAACCTAACTTGGTTTCTCATCATAATCTCAATGTTCAAGTACGTTACAACTTTGCAACACACTGCGAACTGCACATTGTTATTAATAATATGGAAGCATAGCCAATTTTCACGATGTTCTCCTGGTAGCTTACCAGAAGTGGTTGTTTAGCTCCCCCTTGTGAACCACACAATTAGGTTAAAGTCAATATCATGATTTACAAAAAGGAGCATTACATCTGCTGTGCACCATAGCTCCCATGACACAGGTTCAATCCCAACCTTGGATGCTGTCTTTGAGGGGTCTGTATGTTCTTCCTGTGACTGATCGGTTTCCTCCCACTTCCCAAAGACTCCTCCTATTTCGCAAACACGTACTTTAAATTATGCCTAAATGTAGATGTGTGGCAGCAGAATTGGGGTTGGGTGGCAGTTGATGGGCATATGAGGGAGAACAGATTACAGGGAAGTAAATTGGGGAATGGGACAGCTGGGAATACTCCAAGAGACTCAATGGGCTGAATGGCCTCCTTCTGTGTCATTAGAAAACGTGAGTCATAATAATGTTGCCAAAGGGTGAGAAGGTAGCATGCACCCTTATGAAACGTGTAAGTGACAGAGTAGGTGATATGTTTAAGTACATAGCTAGGTCATTCGATATTTGTCAGAAGGTTTCAAACGAAGAAAGTACATTGCCATGCTCAGTCTATTATATAATGTGTTCAGTTTTAATCTCAAGATCTTTCCTGCACTGATCTCTAAAGCAAAAGAGTGTGTGAAAAGAGAAAATAAAATAAGGATTTTAGCCTTTTGAGAATCCAATTATGATTGAACATTATAGAATCAAGTTAAATTTGAAGTCCAACTTCAATACAAGTAAGAGCATTATAGTGGGCCCTTCTATCAGGAGGACGGGGTGAACAGAAATTTGAAATGTTGGAAGACATTTCTTTATGGGCTGAATAATCAATGATTTGAAAAGATGTCTAGGGTCAGAGGGTAGAGGTAAAACATCAGTCTCATTAAATCTACTGTTATGAAGATAAATTATGGAGTGGTTCAGGATATGCAGGATATATCTTGTGTATTCAGGCAGTGTGCAGGTGATGGCCAATGTGGTAGTGAGGCAACAATCACCATCATGAAATTGAAAGCCTTATTAAGTGGATAAATCCCATTGCCAAAGAAACTATCGTGAAGACTTCTCAGTAAGGAGATGATTGGTCAGAGATTAAAAGGAAATACACATGCTGTTGGAATTGTGGCCAAAAAGCAAAATTACAAACAGACTCTGAATACATTCATCACATCAGGTCTTTTTACCTCTGCATGACCATGAAAATGTTTTTACATCTTGTAAGTTGAAAAACACAGCAAAGCAATGCTATTCAATTGTTTTTCCTTTGTTAATTAGAACAATCTTGTCAAACATGTAGGTGTAGCAATTCAGGATAGTACTCACACCATCATCCAGAAACTGCTGATGAATGGTTTAAATCTTTATATCACTATTCAGGTGCCTTTACCTTAATATTATTATCTCTCTAATGGAGTCCCTTTTGCAAAACCATTTACATCCCAATTCATATCCTTTGACAAAGAAGGGAAGCACAAAGTTGATATCCTGAGCCAAAACTTACAAACAGAAGAACAATCAATTTTAAATGCCAGTGTCTCTCTTGGATTGGTTTGAAAAATATGTAATGTTCCAATTCGCCATCTCAGTTCTGTCATGAGATGTAAAAGCCTGTATCAGTACATCAGAGTTTGATGGCAAAGACTGCCCTGCCATTTTCTCTTGCAAATGCCTTTCTCCATGCTATTATCAACACCACATTCTTGCAGCTCATAAAGAGTGAATTTTCTTTTTTTAAAAAGTCAATTATATACTCAAAACATTATTTTATGTTATGAGACCAGTGTGCAGTAATGGATTCAAAACAGATGACAAAACAGTTGTAGCCTTCAATTTATTCTAAATGGAGAGATTTTAGGTCAGTAATAAATCAACGGACAGATGATATTTCCGAACTAATTATTCAGATAGTCCCATGTTAATGATACCCAGGAATACTCACAAGTTGGCAACACCATTGTTTCCTTAGGGCTGGCATGTAATTCCATTTAATGAGCATAGATTCAGTGATCTGGGCCTTAACTCCAGTGCCTGACAAGAGGCTTATTAAAAAAAAGTGTTCTGCGCAGAATTTTTTCCCCGAAGCAACAAATCCAAGAGATATACACATAAGTGGTGCACCTCATTAATAATAATAAACCAGGAAACAGAATACCTGACAGGAAACTTGGAGAATAGTGTAAAATTCCATACAAAAATACTAAATCAGTTATAAGCATTACCCCTCACACATGTGAACAGGTGTGTACTTGTGCTTTGAGATGAATATCAGCTTGAGTCCTGAAATTTTGGAAAAGCAATTTCCAACATTGTGGCAAAGCATAATGTGTATCACAACACTTATGGAAACCGCTGGAAAATCTTTGTCGTCAAAGAAAACATTGATACAATGTAATTCTCACAGAAGTGTCTTCTTACTGTTTGTTGCACAACCTCATATCACGTCATCAACCTGAAACATTAATACTATTTCCCTCTGCATAAATGCTGCCTGACCTCCTGAGAATTTACTGAATTTTATGTTTTTATTTCAGGTTTCCAACTTCTGCACTATTTTGCTTTTGGACTTTCTGTCTGTTTTTAATATCACTTCTAGGAATCGTAAATCAGATTAAAATCAGCAAGCCTGAATTTTGCCCATTGATATCAAATTTACCGAACTTCCTCCTCACTATATCCTGTCTCTCTCCAGAGGCACACAACTTGTTGCCTTTCGAATTAATCTGTACAGCCTGCTTATGATGAAAGTTGACAGATCTGTTCTTTTTGGCTTCTGCAAGTTGAGTTTTGAAATGTCACATAGATTCCGATCCATCTGCTAAATTAGTTGGCTCATCTTATGCCCTGCTGTTTCATTATGAAGAGGAGATAACGTGTGAAATTGGAGGCAGTGTAAGAGCTGATGGTTTAACAACGGACTTTCACGATCGAGTAAATGCAGGCCTAGTTAGAGTTCCACTGAAGTATTCTACAGAGGATAGCTTCATTACAGTATTTTACAGAAATTACTATATTATGCTGGTTGATTGTGCACCATCAAAGCTAAGCAAATACATATATACCACTATTTAAAGTGTATACCAGCACTTGTGAATATTATTATCATTACATTTTTTTATGAAGTGTTTATGTGGTGCTGTAAGGTTATAATATTGTGTTTGGCATTTTTAGGAATTATATCTACGTTGCCTGATGAAACAGTAATGTTCCTCTGATTTGTAATTCTGGGAACAAAGGGAATCTGAGTTCATGTCATGGCAGGTTTTGCTGTTTTAACTTTTAATTGCCCATCTTCATATCTCATTTTGTAGCTCACTGTCAAATTTTGCCATTGAAGAATCCCATTAAGCACTCTTTTAAATTGCACCTTTAAAATGAAGTTTTTGTTTTGCGAGTTGAATTGAATAAGCAACTTAACTTTTTGCCAGATCCTAGGGAGAAAAAGAACAGACTTTGCTTCCCAAAAGAAAAGGAAAATTGCAATACAATTGTTCAGAAAAAAAAAACAGATTAAGCTTTTATTTGAGGAACAAAAGAAATGGTCAATTTTAGTACATAAGCTGGTGTTTGCTATTTCCACTATTCCAACTTTTAACTGAAAAGGGACCATGTGGTACTTACATTTCAATAACTAATTTGCTAATGTAGTGTTGTTTATAAGGCATGGGGATTGGGAAAGGGGCATACAGTGAGGTCAAACAACATGAAATATAAAGCTTGCACATTCCTATGGGATGAGATCGACCAACAGGAACTGCCTTGAGTTCCTTTGAATGTAAAGCTATACTTTAAAAAAAAATCTGGAATTCCAGCAGCCATCTCAGGTAATTTATTCCACAAATCTATCAGCATTTATTACAAAATTTCCACCTAACTCCGCAGTTTGCAGACTATACATCTCCTGGCATTTGGACTTTTCTTCTGAATTAGCTTTGAAAAACTCATTCCTAATCTTAAAACATTTGAAGAAGGTCACTTTCAACCTTCTTTATTGCAGTGCACATGCCTACTTCTTCAAACATTTCCTCAACAAATTATGCATACACAAAATCAATCTTAATGCTTGACTATTTATCTACAAAGGATGTTTCTTCTGTCCTGAAGAAGAACTCCGAGAAATTCAACATTTGCCCTTTTACCTGCTTCTTTCCCACTGTCCCGGACTGTACATGCACTTTCAAGGTGAAGCAGTAATTTACATGTATCCCTGTCAATCTGATATAATGCACTTTGACTTCTTCATCACTGGGAAGACCAAATGAAACCTGAGCAATCACTTTGCAGAACACGTCCACTCTGTCTACAGTTATTCTTGCAAGCTTCTGCCCAAACTGGAAATTCAGTTCCCTGTTCCACCCCCATTCTCTCCTGGGCTTCCAATGGCATTCCAACAAAGCTCAATGCAAACTCAAACAACCACAGCTAATCTTTTGACTGGCCATATTACAGCTTTCCGGGTTCACTGAAGTCCTGAGTTTAATAATTTCAGATGATAATTCTGCTACCTGAAGAATGAGGTGTGATCTGACTGAAACTGATAAGATCCTCAGGGGACAGGACGGGGTGGATGTCAAGATGTTGCCATGAGTGGGAAAATTTCAAACAAGGTGGCATAGCGACAAGATCGGGGGGTGGGGCAGGGAGGGGGCAGTCAATTAAAACTGAGATGTGCAGGAACTTCTCACAGAGGGGGTGAATCTCTGGATTCATCCTGCAGTAGTGGGACCATCTCACTCAGCCACCATCTTTGTCCAACAGAAACAATGAACCCAGCCTCAGAGGATTGGTTTACCATACTCCCTCTCTGTCCCCTCTTGCCCACCACACTCCCTGGGCTCCTCTCCCACTCCCAGAGCCCCTCTTTCCCACACTGCTTCTACATTCCCCCATTTCTTTTGTCACATGATTTCCTGACATTCCCTGGCACCTCTCTCCCATGTTCCCTTTACGCTCCCCAGGACCCTCTCCCTCATACTCCCTCTGCACTCCCCATGCCCCGGACTCCCTACACGCTCCCTGAACCCCCCTCTCCTGCACTCCCTCCACATTTCCCTTGTCACTTCTCTCCCACTTTCCCTCCATACTTCCTGGGACCCTCTCCTGCACCCCCTCTACAACTCCTGGGTCTCTCCCTCACACTCCCTCGACCAGGCCCTGGTGAGCCTGTCTGGATTATTCTGTGCTGGTCTGATTTCCCAAACTAAGAAAAATATATTTGTGATAAAAGGAGTGCCATGAAGATTCTCCTGATTGAATCTTGGGCTGGATGAATTGTCCTCAGTGGAGAGATTATGCGGACTGAGTTGTGAAGAATGAAAGGCACTCATTGAAATATCCAAAATTCTCAAGAGTGCATGACAGTGCAGATGTAGAAATAATGTTTCCCCTGGTTGGGATGTCGAGAACCAGTGGTTATGGTGTCAAATTAAGTAGTCGGGCAATCAGGACTGATATGGGAGTAATTTTTTTCGATCAGAGGGTAATGAACTTCTGGAACTCTTTATCCTACAGCGCAGTGGCAGCTCAGTTGATGTGAGACTGATTTTTCTTTGAATATTAAGGGAATCAAGAGAGGCAGATTTACGTGCAGGAAAATGGTGTGGTTAAAAAAAATTGTGCTATTATAATCGTTCCACTCTTTTAAATCAATACTTCTGTGTTGTTTTACCATGTACTACCTCAATGCACTGTGTAATGAATTGATCTGTATGAACGGTATGCAAGAGAAGTTTTTCACTGTACCTCCGTACAAGTGACAATAGTAAACCAATTCCAGTTCTAGTTTAATGGTCAAGCAGGTGTGATGGGCAGAGCAGGCTACTGTTGCTTCTGTTTTTTATGTCAAGACCAGTATTTAGTGCAAAATAAGGTTGCAGATTTGTGAATAATCCTTAACATCCCAGCTACTTGAACAGTAAGGCTAGATATATTGAAACTTTCAGAGTGGAAAGAAGAGTTGGCCAACGAGCATTTCATCAGAGAATTTAAAAGCCTGACATGCCCACTTCTAACTCAATTGAGCTTTTAAATTTCGAGTTAACACAGGAATATTTCCAAAAACTGTTCCGTATTATAAATCACAATTGTGCTTTCTTAATCCTACAATTTAAACACATAAGGTTCCCACAAAAGGAATTTGTAAACAACTCGAAATTAGATTGAAACCATACCTATTGAATTAATAATAACATTCATTGACTCTCTACAAAGGAGAATAATAAGAAGCTTTTTCACCAAAGTATGAAAACACTGGTAATTGCTCTCATTAGTATAGGTTGTAAACAAATAATAAAAAAAATCTGGAAGCCCAACATTCCAACCCAATAATATCTGAAAAAAATGCTTTGTAAATTAAACTCCAATGTTCCTGTTTTTCCAGAGGAAACACTTCATACATAAGATATTCTGTTTGGCTTCTTTGGCGATGAGACAGTAATTAATGATATATTTTATATTTGATGTCATGGTTAAAACAAAAGACTAAAATATAACCCAAAGACTACCAATCCAAAGGCATTGCAAAATGACTGTTTATTTACAGATGAATTATATGTTGAATACATCACAAAATGTATTTCAACAGAAGTCTGTTGACTGAAATAATGTTTTGTGGAGAAAGTCTCACAGTAATTTTCTCTTAGTAACATTAACTCAGCTTTTCTCTTGCATTTATTACAGCTCTGCATTTCGCAGTTTTTACATGTTCCTTTGTTTGTGTCCTCACTCTCTAACTTCCATCATTAACCTACCAACCAGATGGCTTCACGGTAGCAACCATGGACTCACCCTATCAGATATATTCCCTTTATCCCATCCATCCTAGCCTCACCCTTTCCGTAATTTAAAACTAATTTCTTTTCTCTCTTTCCCAGTTCTGACAAAGAGCCTTTGACCTGAAACATTAACTCTGTTTCTCTTTCCACAGATACAGTCTGACCTGCCAATGGTTTCCAGCACTTTGTTTTTTATTTCAGATTTCAGAATAGCTGCAGGTTTTTTTTGATTTTCAGTAACAGTCTGGCCCAACTTTCAAGGTTCCAAATCATATTCCTACATTGTCTGATGACAAAGAGCACTTAAACTCCACATCTCACACATTGGATCAGCATCCTGAATCATGTTATTTGTTTTCCTAAAAAGATTTTTTCCACATTTTATGGGTATTTTCATACATTACTTGTGTTTAAATATGATTATTTTCAAGTTTTCTTGGCTTGAAGCATCCATTACAGTGTTGTCTGTATGCCAACTAACATTTTTCCCCAACACTTGCCAATCTACATTGACTTGAGTTAAAAACACTCAGCCTAATTGCACCTTGGTCTTGCCTGTCCTTACTTCAGAAACCTTCTTCAATCAAACTTCCAATGTCTGTAAATTTCTCAAGTTCTGGCCCCTTCCAAATCCCTGAAATTAATTGTTTTGCTGGCTATCCTTCACCTTCCTGAACCCCGGACTTGAGAATTCCTTCGTTCAATCTTGCTGTGCCTCTAGTTACCACCAAAACTGCACCAATCACGAAGCTTTCCAACACTTGATCTATGATCTCCTATTGTTGCTCTAAGTTGCTTGTAAGTGCCTCTGCAAGTTTCTATCACTATCAAAGACTTTCACTCTTTGGAATCGGGTTTAAAATAATTATGAAAAGAATCAGTGACAAATAAGGAGCATAGAAACTTTACTCAGTAGGAAATGATTTTACAGAATTATTTCTGTAAGGATGCTTTTACCATTCATTTCCAGTGTCAAGCCCTCCCAAGCCAGCTAAAATATAAATTAGATGTGCTCTCTTGTCTTCACCAACCCCGTCAACAACTGCAATGCAAGACCTTTCTGTCCCTCACATGTACTGGCATTAAGGCTTCCCAACAGTAAAAAGCAACTTGCCTTCACACAACCCCTTTAACATTGAAGGTGATTACTCAATCAGTTTAATTTATAGGGAATAATTCAGTTTTGTGCCATGGAGTCTGGATTGATATTCTTCTCAGCATCTGCAGAATAAACTTGAACAGTGAATTGCTGTGTGCTTTTTTATTATTAATTATAGTCAGAAATACCACCCATTAAGCCTGAATGAGATCTATAGCACCAATACTGAATATCTGGAGTACTCTACATGGTTATGTTGTAGGGGTTTACTTATCGCTTTCATAAGTCATCATATTAAAGAATCCACATGACAGTAGGGTCCTTAGGTTAAAATTATTAACAGGAAAGTTAAGTGTTCCTCAAAAATATTCCGCCTCCATGGTGCTCATCTTTTGTGGATCCCTATGGCCTGTCTTCGCCAAGACACAATCATCAAAGGGCTGCATCACCATCTTTAATTGCAAATAGTTACCCTAAAGCTTGGATAAATGTAATTGACAGATCAGATCGCTTTCACACATGGGAGATCAATGGAGAAAAACAGATGCAGTGACAGATCACAAATATACATCACACACCATGTGAGCTACTGTGCATGACACAAATGTAAAATCAGTCCCCAAAATTTAGGAATATATATTACAGACTTTGGGCTTTAAGAAATCATTTGTTTATCCATTTTCCATTATTTTTGGACATATTGATCATAAACATCAACAACAAAACTTACAATCATATTTTGGGTTTCTATGTTAGCAACATTGCAAGGAGATTCATGGTTACAGAGAACAGATGTTAAGTTGGAAAGGGAGAGATTCGGAGGGTCAACAAGTGGTGAGATAGTTCGTGATGAAGATCTTGAGAGAGGAGAAAGAGATAGGGAAGTGGTATGGCACCTGAGGAACAATAATGGAAAGAGTGGCCCTCTAGCCATCTGGGGTATGACAAACATGGAAAATGGATGTGATCATTGAGACAAGCAAAAAGCTCAATTAATGACACTCTCCAAAGAGATGTTTTTGAAGGCATACTTCAGTATAAACCAAGCACACACAAATGGCTGCCCAGAAAATTATTAACATGGCCATCTGCCAATAATCAAATACAAGACTTCAAGTAGCCACAAACTGAAGGCATAACAATCATTCCTATCTTTGCACTGAGTTTGAAGTTCATTCTGTCTGTCGGGGAAGTAGTGGTAATCCTCACATATGTGTGGACTAAACGGTGCCACTGCACAGATTTTGGTGCTTCCATTGCAATGCAAGCCATAGCGATGTAATGTTTGAGTGTTCCAATTGAAGTTCAGACAGTCAGGTTTGATCCTGACCTTGGCTACTGTCTGTGTGGAGTTTGCACATTCTCCCTCTGACCACATGGGCTTTCCTTAGATGTTTTAGCTTCCTCCCATGTCTCAAAGATGTGCTGGTAAATTAATTGTGAATTACCCCCAGTGTAGGTGGGTGTTAGTTGAATCAGGTGTTGATGGGTATGTGCAAGAGAATAGGTCACAGGAAAATAAGTTGGAAAATGGGATTGCTGGGATTGCTCTGAGGGCCAGCTTAGACTTGATGGGCTGAACAACCTCCTTCTGTGTCAGTAAAAAAAATAGGAGAAATACAAATGGAAATCTGGGTGGTTAACAGTTGTTCTCCTCCAAGCCAGCAAAGGTCAAGGTGTTGTTAGGAGCTTATCTTTTGTCACCCTTTTGACCTTTGGCAGCATATTGCTCTACGTAAGAACTGTGTTTGCAGCCATGTGTTCTCAGCAGGCTTTAAAAGCTATCCCTCGTAAAGGACAAAACACTGCCTCGGCCTTCTTTGAATGTTGAGATATAACAACTTGGTGATGAGGAATATTGTTGCTGAAGTTAGTTAGGACCAAACAGAACTCTTCTCCAAGAAAAAAAAGGAAGAAAGTAACAAGGTCCAATGAGCATTTATTTTAAAAGAGAAAATAATAACAAAGGGAAAATGGCCACAATACTCGGTTCCATTGCAACATTTGAATTTCAAAGCCCAGACAAGGGAAGGGCATTGTGAAGTACTGTTGATTTCTTTGCTGTAAACAACATTGATAGCAAAAATGAACAGAAGTCTGACCTAATTAGTGCAGTGAAAGATCCTGCATATATTTGAATGAAAAACCTGCTGAGCCCAGAGAAACCTGGTGATAAAACAATCAAGGAACTGGTGGATTTACCAAAGAATCACTTTAACCCAAAGGCAAGCAGGATCATGCAAAGATCTGAGTTTGATCCACAGTTAAGAAAACCTGGCAAAGTAATGGCTGAGTTTGTCGATAAATTGAAGTTGTCACAAGATTGTAATTATAGTAACACACCCTCGAAGATACTGAGGGTCAGGTTAATGTGTGGAATCACTGATAATTGGGATCAAAGGCAGTTGTCATCAGAGATGAATCTGATGCACTGAAAATTCCACCAGGTAGTAGAACCAGCAGGTAAATACATGCAGGACTTGCATGTGAAACTGGTTGTCCCATGGAGCAGCGTGTGAACGGGACAAGCAGTGAAATACATTGTTCCAAAGAAACTGAACATCAATTTAAAAAAACAAAACAAAGGCTGATACCACTGTTGGGGCGCAGCACGTGCCATCAGTTCAAGCAAGAAAAATTGCAGACATGAGGTTTAAAAGGCCACATTGCCAAAGCTTGTGGGAGTAGGCATAA
>JARFYF010000056.1:20919829-20931659 GCA_030265395.1 Rhina ancylostomus
CTATGGAGAGAGAAAGAGTTTATATCAGTGACCCTTCATCATACCGGAACACAGGCATGCTCCTGAAAAGTCATTGACCTGGAAAGTTAATGATGTTTCCGGTCTTCACAGATAATGCCTGATTTCCTTTTCTGGCCAGTGAGTGGGGATCGTTGATGCAACATCACTCCATGTGATAGCTGGTTGCCCAAAACAAGATTTGGGGATGATCTTAAATTTTCAGAACTGGTGGTAATCAGTGAAGTTTGGTGGAAATCAGAGAGGTCTGGCGAGTTGTTTAACCAGCAGCAAATCCACAATCACCCTTTTCTATTGTTAAATCGGGCAGCATGTATTTGTACCAAAGCACAGTTTCTCACTGACAACAACAAGGAGATTGACGGGAAATTTAAATGAGGTGGATAAAATTAGGTGAGGATCTGACAGGTTAAACCGAGAGGAACATTTTCGTTATCAGAAGCTTGTGTTGCACGGGGTATGAAGTTATGTCAATTAGTTGAAAGATCAGAGAGGAATTGAGAGTGAGTTAAAAAAAAAATCACTCAATAGGTGGTGGGGATCTGGAACTGACAGCTTGAAAGTGAGGGAGACAGAAACCCCTCACCACATTTAACCACTGATTGGCGCATTAAGAGCTGTAAAAGCAGGGCCATTGACTGAGACTGGGGAAATGGGATTGACCTAAACTCCACTTTTGGCTAGAATGAACACAATGGGCCAAATGATTTCCTGCTATGCCATAAATTTCCATGATTTCGACAACAGATGTTCTTCTCACAAAACGAACAATTCTTTTAAACTGGCATCATCTTCAAAGAGGTATTTGGAAGACTTGTTCATGTTTATGAGCAAACTGAAAACCAAAGCTTAAATCATAACCAACACAGCACTAAATTATTTACATTTTCCAAAATTATGCAGCACAGGAGAGTGTTCGGCCCATCACACCTGAGACAGTTCTTTGAAAAGAATTGACAATTTGTTCCCACTCACCTGCTCTTCCCCCACAACCCTACAAAATGTTTCCTTTTCCAGTATATAACAAATTCTCTTTTGACAGATAGTATTAAATCTGTTTCCACTACCCTCTCAGTTAAATGCATTCCAGATGGCAGCAACTCACTGTGTTAAAAAACTTTTATTTAATTTAAGTGAAATGTTATGTATCTGCTTTCTTAAATGTTTTTATCAAAATAAAAAGATTTGTGTTATTATATTTCTCAGGAAAAAAAAATTGGGTGTTTCCTGAACAATGAACGAGTTCAAGAATGTTGTGCACACAAGATATCAAAAAGATGGATGATCAACATTTCTTTTCCTGAACCTGTTTGAGAGAGAACTGTTCGCCTTTACACTAACTGAAGTTTCCATTCTTTCCTTAATAGTCCTACAGGCTGACTTTTCATCTCATTTAAAGGGCAGAATACTTCTACAGGGAGAGTTGAACAATATTCCAGGAATGAGCCAATGAAACAATAATCTTCTAACATTGACCCAGCATGTAATCAACTTGTTTGTTAAAGTGATGGCAGGATGTATACTTCTGAATGCTATTCCCTGTCAAATTCCTACATGTTCAAAAAATTAACATGAAAGTAAAAATGTGACAGCTCAATTTGCAATTGAAATAGCTTTTTTGACTTTGAATGGATGATTTTAGGATCCCAATAAGAGTCAAATGAAAACATGTATTAGAGCACTAGATTCAATTCCTGGTCTACACCAAGTCAACTGTTTTCAGAAACTGAGAAAAGCCCACCTGTGTTCAAACCAGTGAAGCTGTAGGAACATTTTACATCTGTGGCTATGAAGGACAAGATTTGATACCTTTCACAGCTCATCAACAGTTACTGTCTGGGCTCACATATGGTCATTTGAGAGAGCAATCAGGGAGTTATTGAAAACCCATGGAATCATATCCTATTACAAATTATTGGCCTTTAGGAGGAAATGGGGAAACTGGACCCATCACTTGTCAAAGTCTCCTCACACTTCAGAGAAGCAAGCCAATTTCCTTTCAATTTCTCAAACACAGGTACTCCAAGGAGAGGGGAAAAAACCCTCTAACAAATGCTGTTATGCAGCTGGTATACTTGTACACAATGCTGCTAAGTGGTGTGATGCTAGGCGTGCACCTTCTAATTTCAATTTGTATCGTTGGAGCAGCTGTCAAGTAGGCTTGGAGATGCATTTTCCACAAAAGAGGGTGGGGTAGCTGAATATCAAGCCAACACCAATTGACCTGTAGAATGCAGAGTTGCTGGCTCAGTACCACCACTGGCAGAAGGTAATGTCACCAGTCCACTGAGAACACCCTGTTCAAAATAATGTGTCAATTGGTTCCTTTTATATTCCAATCACAGCCCTTTTAATATGCGATTGCTTCTTGGTAACAGTGAGGATCTTAAAAGTGTTCTAAGGTTACCAGTTTTAAGTGCATATTGTTTAGTTTATCTGTCTACTCTCATTCCAGCAAGCATAAAATTTGGGAAGTTACATTTTGGATCCAAGATTGCCTTTCACTCCCACTGAAATGTGTGGATTCAGTGGGATGACAAATGAATTAGCATGGATCAAGTCAGGAAAGGCATGCCCAACCCCGAATAAATATCTCATAACATCTACCAATGTGGATAGAATCTCTGGTGCTTGGCTATGATAGAGGGCATGGCATTGACAACTACCAGCTCTCATCCCAAACCTAGTTGGTAAGCAAGTTGCCCCAAGTAAGTGGGAGGATCTCAGGGGAACTGGTGAGAATATGGAGTGCTCAGGCAATTTCTTGAATGGTATTAGTTGAAATGTGCAGCAAAGAAAAAACACCAGAGGCCCATCTCAACTACTGGCAATACACTTCAATACAGTTAATAATGAAGCAGCATTGGCGTGCTCAACAGCAGGAAAGAGCTTCCTAACTCTTTATCCATTAATATGTCTTTTATTGCCCAGCTTTAATTGCCCTCAAGAAAGGGGTCGCGAGCCGTCTTCTTGAACTGCTGCGATCTGCTGGGTGATCGCACTCACATAATGCTTGGGGAGGAGAGAGTTCCAGGATTTAGATTCGTGATCATAACAGAATAATGATATCTTTTCCAGTCAGGATGATGATCAACTTGGAGGGGAATCTCTCTGTGGTGGTATTCCCGTGCCCAGAACTCTTATTCTTCTTGCGGGCAGGAGGTTGAGAAGCTGTTTTAGTACATTGAGTGCAGCTGCAACTACCAAGCCTCAGTGGTGGTGAGGATGAATACTTCAACTGGTGGATAGGGAGCCAGTCAAGCAGGCTGCCTCGTCCTTGTTGGTGATGAGCTTCATGCGCGTTGTTGGAGCTGCACTCACCCAGGCAAGTGGAGAGTATTCATCCACAAACCTGAATTGAACCTTGTAGATGAAGGAAGGGCTCTGAAGTGTCAGGGAGGAGTCACTTGCCGCAGGATAACCAGCCGCCGATCCACTCTCTCGGCCACGTTGTTCACGTGGCCGGTCTATTTGAGATCCTTCTTTTGCATCATCCCAAGTTGGGTACAATCAATCGAGGAAGAATTTTGTAGATGTGCAAAGAGTGAGATAAAATAATGAAAAAAAGAACAATGCTCCTTTATGTTCAGTAAATCCTCAGAATGATACAAATCCTCATGCTAACTTGGAAATGTTAACTGGTACAGGGTAACCTTGACAAGCATATTATTACTTTACAAAGAAATTTCAGCTTGGGTCAGAGATTTGAGGAACCCTGGATCAAACAAATGGCATGCAAGCCTTGGTACCGCAATTCCATTCTATATAAACAAAACCAACACAAAGCATTTACCATAAACACATTTTCCACAAAGGTTATTTGACTTTGAAAAGAAACTGTCGAATTCTGAGTGAAACTTGGCAGGAGATAGTTTACATTTCGTGTGCTAAGTGCTGACTACTAAACACAAAAGTAATTGGGATGGATTTTGTTCTTGGATCAGGAATTCTATCTAATGGGAGCAAATGAAATGTGGCTTCTGGCACTGAAATTTGATGCTTGGATCAGAATTATGCTTGGATCAGGTATATAATCTATGTGGAGTCAATTGGACTTGCAGGCTGCAGTCTAGGGATCTCCCTATGTAACGAATAACCCCTGATATACCTAACCAGTAAGTGCTTTGTAACAGGGTCATGAATATTAGCTCACCCCTGTGATTCTAGTCATTTTTCAACCTAGCACCACTGCACAGCCTAACCCTTGTGTATTTTAATACATTTTAATAATGGACCAAATGTCATAATTGCTGTTCTGTATCCCAAAAGGAAAACTTCCATGAACATTTTGACAGATGAATGTTTCCCCCATTCCTGAAATAATTTCACCAGGCAACCACACAGCACATTTTTTTTCTAATTCTAGAGTGTCATGTGCATTCCCATGCCGACTCATACCTTCATATGTCTACCCGTTCCAAACCAACATGACTTGGCAAAAGCAGCGTATCGGAATATTTTTCAGCAGGAATGCAAAAACACCCTCACATCCTGGCTTCATCATTATATAGGTCTATTATTGTTTTGTGCTTGTCTAATAACAGATGTCAAAACTCAAGCTCACTATCCCGCCAAGGTGGGTGCAGAAACTTGGTGCTTGGGATTGAACTCCGGCTCAGTTTTTCAATTATTTTAGTCCTGATTTTCTTTAATGAAGAACATTGAAAACATGAAAATAAAGAAAGCACAAATACATGATGGAACCAATCAGTATGATGAAAAATAATACATTAACTTTTTGTATAAAAAGATTTTTGGAGTTTCAATGAAGGTTTTAGATTTGAAATGTGAACTTGCCATTTGTTTTTGTTGACGGTTGGCACTGACGGATCATGCATCATGTCGTTTCAAATAAAATTCAATGCACCATTAACTCACACCTACCAAATGCAATAGGTGGAAGCACCTTCACCAGAAGGACAGCAGTGCTTCAAGGTGGTTGCTCACATCATCTCATGTGTGATAAATTCAGACCTCACTCTCAAAGCCCGGATACGGAAAAAGAACTTGTTTTAAAAAGTGGGATTGTTCGATAAAAAGGCAAGTAGTGAAGCATTGTTTGGCTGTTGAAAAAAAAGAACCAAGATGTAGCCCTTCAGGGAGGGCTGAGAATGTCACAACAGAACTGATCATTTTTGGAAGGGAAGTGTATGGAATGTATCTT
This sequence comes from Rhina ancylostomus, assembly GCA_030265395.1. NCBI lineage: Eukaryota > Metazoa > Chordata > Chondrichthyes > Rhinopristiformes > Rhinidae > Rhina > Rhina ancylostomus. The sequence goes on from JARFYF010000056.1 coordinate 20,925,012, forward strand.
GCAGCAATTATGTCGTGGACATAGATTGCTTTTAATCAACCATTCGCACTTTTCAATATTCTAAACTGATTTATCAATGGCCATGGAATCAGAAAGAACAGAAACAGGCCCTTTGGCCCATCATTACCATGCTAACCATCTGAACCCATTTCCAAGAACTTGGTCCATCACCTCTGCTTGGGCGGTTCTTGGGCTCATCTAGTCACTCTTAAATGTTAGAGACTCTGCCTGCCTCCTCCACCCCCTCAAGTAGTGTGTCCCAGATTCCAAGCACCCTCTGGAAGTATTCTTCCTCAAATTTCCTACCCTTTACCTTAAGCCCTTACCTTTTGGTTGTAGATACCTCTGCTTATGGGAACATTTCCTAGCAATCAACCCTGTCTATGCCTCGCATGATTTTGTACATGTCAATCACGTTCCCCGCCCCACTGATAATGGTAGTCTATTACACTGTCAATACATTGGGGCACTTACTATGGGCACCAGGTAATTCAAAACAAAATTAGGACCAAAAGAGTTCTTGTGTTACCCACTCAGAAGTAGCAGTCTTTAACTTTTCTTCTTCATCAAAGAACCTACAATGTTTGAACAATGACAACCAAAAATAGGTTTTAAAACACTACTCCATGGACCACCAACTGATTAATTGAAACTTTTTTTATTAGTAGCCCTTTAGGAACTCGAGCATTCCCTGATGTTTTAATTAAGTAGCTGCTTCCAGATGGAGAGATTTATCACTAACATTTTTAAATATTCATCTAATTGTTCTGCAAGAAACATTAAATTAAAATACTGAGACATGTTATGCATTATTTCACTGACTTCATTTCAAAAGGAAAATGGTGTTTAGGCATGTTAAATTTTCCAAAGTAAAGTGATTGCAGACTTTAGCCTTTGAGTGATTGCTGAACTCAACACCCCTCGACAAGTCCAGACATGCACTTTCAGTGCTTTGCCTGATCAAGGCAGGAACCTTTAACACTTCGCTACCTCCAGCCTGTGGCCCCCTGCTAGATCCCAGAGTTGCACTTATGCGGTTACAGACCTCCCAACACCCTTGAGGCCTCGTTGCCATTGCAGCTGCTGATAGGTCCAGTGGGCAGCTGGAGACTGGGCCAAGGGCAGAGCAATTGGAGCCCTTGCATAAGGACTGTGCAGAAGGCCTTCTGAGAGCTAGGGTTGTCAGAAGGCCTTTTCCACTCTTTCCAAGTGTCTCTGATGATCAGACACATTGTGAAACACATTTAAATAATCTTAAAAATTAAATGATGAGAAAATAAATAAAAAATTCAGAAACAAACTGAAGTTCATTAAAGATGTTGATATTAACTGAAGCAAAGTGAAAACCAAATCAAACTGCTCTGCTTCACTTGCCTTTTCCTTACATATCATTGAGCTTATTCAAATGTTGTGCTAGATGAGGTGTCACATACAAAGTGCATCAGGTCCCTTCATTAATTTTGTCACTGCAATATTTCTGGGCTCATTTTGAATCTAGAGACAGAACAAGAGGTCAGAGATGCCCACATCAGACCTCCAGTGCATTCCAACCTTCTGCACTTCAGGTGCAGAGTTGGAAAGAAGGAACACGCATACTGGTGCCAGCCGGTGCTTCTGTAAGGAGCTGTGGTCCGGCTGTCAGCACAGTCCATTTCCAGGGTACAGCTTCAGTGAGGACCTTCTTCATTTTGACTACTTCAATGCTAATTGAGCACAATTTATTGCAACTTATTGCAGGGACTAAATTTAGATGTATCTGACGTATCAAATCAAGAGATGTTTGCAAACAAAGGGAAGCGAGCAATTTGGTGAAGAGAACAGTGCTATAGATTTACTCATGATCATTTCGAATTACCATACAGAGATGTTGCATGGAAACAGACCCTTCAGCCCACCAAGTCCATGCCAACCATCACCTGTTTTACACTGATCCTACCTTAATCTCATTTTATTTCCACATTTTCTTCAACTTCCCTTAGATTCTAGCAGTCATGACACAATTAACCTGCCAAACCTTATTTCCTCGGAATGTGGGAGGAAACTAGAGCACCAGGGGAAACCCAGGCATTACAGGGAGAATGTGCAAACTCCACACAGACAGCACCCATGGTCGGGATTGAACCCAGGTCATTGGAGCTACAAGGCAGTTCTACTAGCTGTGCCATTGTGCTGCCCAAATTTCTTCCACCCCATTATTCTGATTACAGCGTGTTGCAAAAGTTCCTGAGAACAATCAAAAGGAGACTCAGATTGTCCAAGCCTTAACTTCACATCATCAACTGGATTTGAAGTAAAAATCATGGAACCTATTAATCTACATCCACAACAACATTTCCATGCAATTATGGTTAAAAAACAGTTATATTTCTCTACTTACAGGAATGTTTCCTTCACTTTGTCAGATAGCATCAGGCAAGTCATTTTATTCACGAAAGGCTTTTGTTACCTGTTGTACGGGTCAATGTTATGTTGTCATCTAGTGATCATCATAATTTTTATTACATTGGACCAACCCCGACGCACAGAACAGTGCACCCCAATTTGAAATCCAGCAAAACAGACAGCACTGGGATCCTTAAGTGGTGCAAAAGAGGAAATTGTGGATTAAGTAGCTTGTGCTTTTCATTATGCTGCAAGACAACTTTATGGAACTTCAGAACAAAGCCAGTAATGACCACATGTTTGATCCTGCTGCTGCTCATCCTTTTTAAAATGGTATTTAAGTCAGTTTTCATGGCACTGTTGGATTCCACTGTTTTAAGTAGTGTTGTTTTAAACATGTAGAGTGTTTGATACACCTCAAATGGCTGCACAAACAATGGCCGCTTCCAAGCTTATTGGCTCGTCCATCAGCTGCATACGTGTTTTCTCATTGGTTGGTTTTGCCACAGGTATCTAATAGATTTTCTGTTTGGACTATTGTTAGCTAAGGAGTATCTCTTATCTCAGACGTAAAAGGCGTCGTTTTTTGTTAATCACACGCTTGCTCTCTCCCCACCCCGGCCCTAGCTCATTTTTAGTATCTTTTGTCTCCGCTCATCTCCTAGTAGTAAAGCTTGTGCCATGTGCTCTGTGACTGTTTCTTTGTATTAAACTTTTCCAATAAAACTTTGTGAAGCGTCAAGTTATTTTCAGCTCATTCCTGGACTCCTGCAAGAACATCTGGATTCGAAAATAACCGGATGGGACAGTACTATCACTTGGACTAAAAGTTTGTCAAAAAATAATTCCATCCAAGGACTACGGGTTCTGCACTGAAACTGACAGACACCGCTAATCTCTATTGAGGCACCACAGATTGAAATAGATTACACAAACATCTTCCCCAAATAAAAAGAATCATGGAATGAAGATTCCATTTTACCCTGTGAGTAAATAATATGAAACTTTTATGTTTCAATTTAACATGGCACTTGTTGCATTCAACAAAATTATTCAGTCTGACCCATCACCGAGTCTGTAATCACTGTTGACTTGGTCTTTGTTTCTCTTTGAAAATTGGTCAGCGTCCACATACAAATATTTAAATGTTGAGATACAGCCTTAACTTCACACCGTCAATTGGATTTGAAGTAAAAATCATGGAACCTATTAATCTACATTCACAATAAAACATTTCCATGCAATTATGGTGAAAAAGTTATATTTCTCTACTTACAGGAAGGTTTCCTTCATTTTGTCAGATAGCATTAGGAAAGTCATTTTATTCACGGAAGGCTTTTGTTACCTGTTTTATGGGTCATCAATGTGATGTTGTCATCCAGTGATCATTAGAATTTTTGTTACATTGGACCAACCCCTATGCACAGAACAGTGCATCCCAATTTGAAATCCAGCAAAATAATGAGTAAAGTCCATGACAAAATGTCAATATTATTGCAGGAAAAATCACCACAAGTTAATTTACATGGTCATGATAACAAAGAATGCTCAATGGGGCAACATTGACTTTGCCCAATTAAGTAAATCAGATAATAGCAAACAGGCACCCTATCTATTGATCACTCCTGAATTTAAGAAAAAGCAAATATAAATGCCAATCCAAATCACTTCAGTTCAAAACTCTGCTCTACTTTTCAAGATGTTGCTACTTTAGCAGCAGAAAGATTATCTGTTACATTATTGGCCGTGAGATCTTGCCTGCTTGATTCTAGCAAGAATTCCTCAGTGATCCCTGGAATATACAGTTATGAAGAACCCTCAAAGCACGGACATCCACACCATCAGGCCAGTATTGGTATTGAGTCAAAGCAGCAAACAGTTGAGCAAAAACACATGGTTAAAAAGGTAGACATTAAAGAAGACTTCTTAATAGGAAATGAGGCTCAGAAGTAGGGATTTTGGGAGGGATTTGCAAAACTTCAGACTTAACTGATCAAAGGTACAGCTGCCAATGATGGGAAAAAGTGAATGGAGAGGGGAAGTAGAGGCCCAGGCTGGAGAAAATGTTGAGTTGTTTGTTCTCAGTAAGACCATGGGGATTTGCAAAGCACGTTAAGTACTCCCCCGTGGATTAAATTCAGACTTTGAGAAACCTTAAGCCTTGTTCCTTCGTTCCTCTGCTTGTAAACATTTGCTTTAAAAAAAATCAAGATAGAGCTTAGAGTTATTGAACCAAACTGGCTCCAATAAATAAGTGTTCCAGGTTTTCTGATGTACACGTCAGATACGGCTTGTAAAACAATGAGGAAAAGGTAATTTGGCCCAAAGAAATATTCAGACTTCATGACTGAAGCAACATTTTGCTGGTGGAGGGGGAGAAATCATCTCATCTAAAGATAAAGAAATATAAACTTTTCATGAGAGGTAAGAGCTTGAATTGCTTAAATAATCAACAAGTAATACAAGCAAGCTATCCACAATCATTAAACTTATGTGGTTCTGGATAAAATGGAACTAACTGCCTTGGCTTAAAAATAAAATATGACTTTGGGACCCATTTTAAGTCCCATATGGAAAATAGGGTTCACATTTTTCCTCCTGACGGCACTGAAGCGATTGGAGGTGCCATCTCTCGATTGATACTTAAAGGATGGATGCATCTGACAGTGGGGGAGAAAGAATACTTGATGATATTTGAAGAAAAGCCGTGAACTTGTCAACATGTATTCGTCAACAACACCTAATGAACTATTTAGCACCAAATAACATCAAACAAGGCAGCTATAAACGAGGGGAGACACAAGAAACTGCACATGCTGGAATCTGGGGCAACAAAGTGCTGGAGGAACTCAGTAGGTCAGGCAGCATCTATGGAGGGAAATGGACAGTCGACATTTCGGGTCAAGACCCTATATCTGGCCTTTAAACAAGGCTTGAAACAAGGACAGAGAGATGGAGATGTGGAATGTTTTAGAAAAAACCCCAGTTTAGGGGCTAGAAAGCTTTATTGTCAAAGAATGATTGTCACAGGTAAAATAAGCACAAATCCTGCTTCTTGATGGTATGGTCACCTGCCTTAATCAAGCTGTACTTTCATTGGTGAATCTGAGCTTTAAATCAGTTGCAAGCAGAAGGAAAACCAGAAGAATAAGTCTGGGGTTAAATATATTGGATGAGAGGTACTTCCCCAAAGTCATGCTAGACCAGTTCACTAAAATTTGCTCACTACAGCATAATTTTAGTGGAGCTGCTTTCATAACATCTGCTCTGCTGCGCTGTGTCTCAAAGGGAGAGTCACCATCACTGTGCCAAACAACTCAGGATGGTCAAGATTCTGGGCTGCCTTAACTAAACACAGCCAGGAGAATATCACAACTGCCTACGGTATCCATGATGAGGAAATCGAGATTGGTCCCAACCCCTGCTCCGGATAATTGTCCCGAAGTCTCAGTGGAACAGCAGGGCCATTGGCATGGTGGGCTTTGCTGCTTTATACTCAACAGGGAACAGGCCACATGTCAATCATTCACAGCTGGTGTAGTTAAATACTGAAACTTCAGCAAGGTAATGAAGAAAATTTGAAAATAACATCTGTACAGCAATAAATCATAATAAAGAGTGGAAGATCTTCTCTGAATGACCCCAACATAATTAACTATTTGACTGCTTTGAGATTAAAATGGATATCTCCTGGGTTCTATGAAGGGCCAATTTCTGACAAAACACAAAAGATATCGACTATCTCAAGGGAGAAGGAGTACTTTAATAATAAAAAAAGGCTTACTCATGTGGTTATCTTCTTGAAAGCTTAAAAGGAAAAAAAAAGACTTCAACAGATGTCAAAAACCTTTTGTTTCAGACAAGAGTTGTGGAATGGTCTCTTAATCACCTTCACGAAGCACCAACTTCAATGTCATTCTTTGAATGTTATTACCATTTTTAAAAATAATTTATTTGGCATATGTTCCAAGTTCTTTGATTAACACTCAGAAAGCACTTTAAACATAACAACAAAAAGATACAAGAGAACAAAGAGTCAGTATAATGGGCATTTTATTTTCTCAACTGAATGAGCAGCAAACCTAGAAGAATCCTTTGGGAGTTCTGCTTTCACGTGGAGAATAAAAGCTGAACAAATCTGTTGAGCAAAACTCCTTGTTACTTAAGTTTGTAGGAGGAAAATGTATCACAGGAGATGCTCCCCTCCCCACCTCCACATACAACTTAAACACCATCAAAAGACATCACTGCTCTTGGTAAAAGGGA
>JARFYF010000056.1:21015765-21028949 GCA_030265395.1 Rhina ancylostomus
ATACTGATCAACAATTTGATGGGAAATAGAGAACAGATATTCACTCTTTCTCACCAATGAGATTACTTCTGTAATTCAGGGATAAATACTCTTTGTGACAACACTTTGAGAAAAAGTTAAAAATTATGATTTGTCACTTAATAAATCTGGAAATGAGAGTTACATAAGGATCAGAGGTGGTGGGAAATGGGTTGGTAGAATTATAGGAAAAGGTCAGTCTTTCCTTCTAACGGATAAATTCGCTGCTTGAAGACAAAAATGATGTTTTAAATGTATCCAGGTGACTTAAATGTTGCTTTATAGTACTTCAGGGTATTTTAACACCTTACAGACACTAAGGAACTGCAACTGCTGCTGATATTAATGCTGGAAAATTTTAAATAAATGTGAGTAGGGATAAAAAGGGGAAAAAAATCAGTAAGTTGAGTTCAGAGTGGCAAATACTTTGCTGAAATTTCGTGGAACTCTCGTCACTAAATGGTAGGCAAGGTTAAAAAATAAACACTGGCAGAATGCTAATGTGAAACACAATTCCAAAGGAGGACAAAAATGAGCAAATCTGAACCTATAGAACTGATGTAATTGCTTCAATGGAGGTTGAGAAAATGTCCCATGTTGCATCTCTAAGCTCTTTGCTACTGACATTTAATGAAGCACATGACAGAAATGGAGCAATCGGAAAACATCCTTTACTGAAAGGAGTTAATAGGGTGAAGTTGCACAGCTCTTTCTTGACCAGTCCAGACACCGTTAGCCAAATGGCCTCCTTTGGTGCTCTAACCTTTTGATTATATTCCGAGTCTAATCTCCAATTTATGGCAGTGGCACAATCAAATGTCACAGTACATTTTAGACTCAGGTGTTGAAGAGACACCGACACTCAAACATTGTATTTTAGAAGTGGCATTTTACCCTTCAGTCATTTGGGACACAATGAACACACAGACTGAAGCAATTCAAAGTGATTCTGTACCAATCTGCAGATCACTGCATAATAGAAAATGCTGCATAATTCCCAGAATGCAGGTCCAAAATGTTGCATCTCCCAAGACTATGTTAATGAAGTGACATATCTTCAAAGATAATAAAAACTGAAAATGCTGAGGATTCTCTGGAGCACACTGCTGGTGCCTGGTGGAAGTGAGTATTCTCACAATGTTTCAGAAGTACCTACATGAGCACTTGAATTGTCAAGGTATAGAAGGCTAAAGACTATTGGTTGTTGTCCAAATGCATTGAAAATTGCCACTATGGATGAATAAATGAAACTAGAGTAGATAAGTAATTGATGTTTAGTATGGACATGGTGGGCTGAAGGGTCTGTTTTTGTGCTGACTTACTCTATGCCTTGAGGTCAAGCAGCATCAGAATTGATGAAAATATAATCAACCTGAAATATTAACTCTATTTCTTTCTCCACAGATGCTGCCTGGCCTGATGAGTATCCCCAACATTTTCTGTTTTGACTTTAGATTTCCATCATCTGTCTTTTCTCCCCTTTGCATTTGTCTCACAGCATGTTAGCCTCGATAGTCGTCATCTCTGAAACAAGTGGGGGGGGGGGGTCCAGAACTGTTCTGGATTAGAGACACAAGCTTGCAGATAATCTGCCCTAGACGTCCAGTCCAAACTGAGGTGGAGTCATAGCCATGATCTTTCACTGGGAAGCAGTTTGTCAGTGGGTCGGCGAGGAGCAGCTGCAGAGTGCCTTTCCCATTGAGCTGACTCGCTCTGCCCCCTGGAATTGCTTCTCGAGCCTGTCAAAGTCCATCCCTAGGGTTTCCGGTTGTCAAAGCTATCAAGGAGATTGAACGTAAAGTCTTTGTCATTCCCAAGCATTCAAAAACTAAAATTGCTAATCTTCAAAAAATTATTTAAAAATGGAAAGTAATTGAATTAAAAACACTAGGAGAAATTAAGTACATTCTGATCTATTAAAATAAAGAAAATGACCTTATATTTACATTTCTCCCCCCAGTGGTTGCCTCTAATTGAAATCAATGGACTTGCTGGAATTATTCCAGGTTAACCTGGTGCATGTTCTGCAGGCAAATTTCCCAGGCTAAGTGCTGGGAAATCTGCAGAAGTTTGGGCTCCCCTGCTAGAGTCCATGAAGAGTCCAACAGGCTGTCTGAAGACCAGCAATCAGCTCTGTGCAAGTTTGGGATTCCTGCCTTCACTCAGGAGTCCTGAACTTCAGCCCAGTTATGAAGGTAAAGGTCACCGATTCCAGGCAGGAGGAGAAGACTGGACCCATGTCGCTGCTGTCAGACTTTACAACTATGTGTAAATAAAAAAACAATGGAAACAATCTCTGTAGGATAAGGCCAATAAAGAACATGCCAGGGATTTAAAATAATCATCAACCTGACTATTGCAACAGCTACTTCCCAGTGAGAACACATTAAGCATTTTGTGTTGATTAGAAGGAAATGACTAATTATCAACTACTTGAAAATCTTAAGAAAGTTTTTACAAAGTAATTTTCAAGCTTCGTCCCACTGGAGAAGTTTTATCCATTGGCTACGGATAGTTGAAATGTTGACCTGCAAAGCATGTAAATTTATGACTATTGGTTTGAGTGGTCAGAAAATGGTGTGCCAGAATTTCCAGTATCCAGTGCTGATGGGAAAAGCTCCTCAGAGCTACAATATGTCAGGAAATGACACATGCAATTACACAAACTTGTGGAACTTGCTTTAACATGTTCAACATTTTTCCTTTCCTGCATCAGATTACTGTCTATAATATCTGTTGTGTGATGTTAACTGTTGAAATGAAAGGTCCAAAAATGGAACAATTACCTACATTCAAAATAAAGCAGATGAAAACCAGAAAAGGTGTGTTCTACTTTATTTTACTTTCAAGTAGAAATGTTACTGAATTTTGGCAATACTCTTCAAAAAGTAGTTGAGGCATATGGAGGTCACAAAAAAAATGTAGAAATTCATTTAGCAGGTATTTTTCAATTTACAAATATTCAGTTTAGGAACATGTGCAATGTCAATATTTCTTTGAGATTTCTGTCTTCGTTTTATGAATTTACATTTGAGTTACAACGAATAGTGCACCACTCTCTGCTCTTGGGAATGCATTGTACCAAGGTTCCCACAGTGCATTTCACACATTTTCGTTTCATTTCATAATCTGGGAGGTTTTGCAGGAATTAATTTCTTTCGTAAATCGAGGACTGGCTGCACTTACTTCTTCCATTGTTACTAAAATAAATATGAATAAAATTGTCAACATTAATTTCAGATCCATTACTCCAGTGAGGAGATCAAACATGATGAGATGCCCACCGTATTTCGTGTACCCTTGTATTAAAACATGCATTATGTTCCAGATCAGCTGTCATTTCTCACACATAAGTGTACCAAACAGATGATTAGTAATGGGATTGCAACCTCATCAAGTGCAAGTCCAAATTTAGAGCTCAGGGACCCTGATCATGAAATACTTTGGAAATTGCTGCATGTTACAAAGGTAGCTATTGTGCCCTGAATGAAGCTTTGATGAAAAGTCATCGACCCGAAAAGTTAACTCTGTTTCTCTGTTCACTGATGCTCCAAAATCTGTTGATCCTTTACTGAAACCTCTGTTTTCATTACACTCTGTATTACTGAAGTCAAATGAAAACAGAACAGAATAAGAACGAGAAATTAAGTGTGGCAACATAGAAAAATGTAGGGTGAATGCAGAAACAATACCTCGACCAGCATTTGAGAGAAATTGGTATAACTTTGTGTCTGCTTCAGTGGGAAAGTCATATGAAGTTGTTGCTTTCCTCTTGCATGTTTAATTGTAAGCACGCGCATTGTTTACAAGCAGGAACTTGACACAATTCAGATTTGCTCAGAGCCTTTGCTGGGAATGAAGTGTCAGAAATACTTAATTTGAACGACATCTCCCCAAAGGGTGGCTGAAGGCAGGGAGACCTATCATGTGCAAATGAGGTTACCAAGCAGGAACTATGAGCATCTTGGTGACAAGATATATTGAGAGAAAAAGAAACCAGTGATATGTGCTCATGAAGTAATCCACCGAAATAGACTTGATCTGATTTTGAGTTAACTTGGGAGAGTTACCACATCAGTTAAGAGGAAAACTGGATTTCTGCCTCTGAGTGAAAGAGAATCAGTCACAAATCACCAGCAGAGTAATACCAATGATAATGAACACAATGCTGTCCAGATATATTGTAGCATCTATTGATGATGGTTGCATCTCCTTAAAACTTCCCAAAAGTTTATGAATATCCAGAGTTGGAAACTGATGGAAGAAAATCCTTTCTGAATTGGGGATTGGGTGGGGAAGGAGGTAAGGGGAAGTGGAAAATACAAAATGTTAACTATCAGTGTCATTTCTTCTGACCAGATATAAGCAAAGCCAAAAGAGTGTGAGTCGAAACTGCATATGAGTTCTTCTGTTAAAGGTAAGTAGATTTGTTCAGGTAGTCAAATGTCCTTCAGGAGCTTCAGTATATTTGGAGTTGTACTTTCTTTAAAGGAGCACGCTTCTCACTATGTATAATCGCTTGTCATAAAAAGCTTAACATAATATCTCTGGAGAATTTGCTCTCCATGATCACGTTGAAGGGTAGCTTTTCCTCTCAAGTGTTGTATCTACATTACCCTCCTTTGTGAACAGAGTTTGTCGTCACTTTCTTTTGGTATCCTTTCCAGTTCTCATGATGTGTGAGAACATGTGGAGGATTTTAACTCTCACTGACTGCTGGGCAAGGAGTGGGGTATGAGATAGATTCAGCAATTTAATTAAATTTAAATATTCAGTTTACACCTACCTGCTGGGGGAGAATTATTGATGATTTCAGCATTACTTGCTTTGATGGGACATATTACTCCAAGCAGAGATCACTTCATTTTCAATTTTATTGATATTACTTGTCACATGAAGTGAACCTTGACAATTGGATGTCACTATAAATGCCTCCCATTAAACCACTGGCTCTTCATAGTCCTGGATTTAATGATTGGATGACTATAAAGCATCTGTGAAATTAAAAAATATATACTTCTTGAACCATGCTGTATCTCCCAAGTCAGAGCTGGTAAAATGTGTCCAGTACCGCACGTGTTCTTCAGGGATATCAAGGAAAATCACTTGAGTTCTAGTTGTGAGCACACTCACTTATGCAGCAACAGAAGCTCCCACCTCAGGGATGCACTGTTAAAGAATCACGGATTCTTAGAATCATACAGCACAGAACCGGGTCCTTTCAGTTCATCTCGTCCATGCTGATTGTGATGCCTATCTACGTTAATCTCACGTATGCATTGGGCCCCTATCCCTCCATGCCTTTCCTATGCAAGAATCCGTCCAGTACCTTTTAAACATGGTCATTGTATTTGTCTCTACCACCTCCTCTGGCAGTCTTACCAGATATTCACCACCCTCGGTGTGAAAAATTTACTCCTCAGATATCCTTTAAATTTCACCCCTCTCACCATAAACTTGAGCCCTCGAGTTCTAGACTCCTCTGCCCTGGGAAAAAGACAACTTTCATTACTATCTGTGACTCCAACAATTTTTGTGTCATCTGCAGACTTATTCATCAGACCATCTACATTCTCATCCAAGTTAGTTGTGTAAGTATTACAAATAAAGATCCCAGCACTGATGCCTGTGGTACACTACTGGGTACAGCCTTCCAATCAGACAAACACCCTCTCTGTCTCCTATCACCAAGTCAATTGTGAATCCAGTTTGGCATCACACATTAGATCTCTTGTGTCTTAAACTTCTGGACCAGCTCCCCATGCAGGACCTTGTCAAAATCCCTACTAAAGTCCATGTAAAGCATGTTTACCAGTTTGCCTTCATCAATTTTCTTAGTTACCTCCTCAAAATACTCAGGAGGAAACATGAGTGGTATCGATGCATTGTAAAGGAATGTGTTGAATTACTGGCACAATGAATTTAGAGATAGACATGTCTCAATTGTGTTTGCTGTACTTATTATGAATAAACTATATTTTTTTTGAAGAGTAGCAGTTTCACTGATGCAATGTTTAAGAATGGAACATTGATGACCTTGACATATTGTAACTGAGTTTACTGAATTGGGCGGTGCAGTAGATGAAGATAATAACACGTTGCATAAATATAATAACATGTATTTCAATAACATGAACATAGTAACATGTATTTCAGTGAATATTATGAATAAAGTAAATATTTGGAAAACAACAGAAGCCATTTATTTTATTCAGATGGTCTAGAATTTGCGAGTGGTTTCTACCTGTAACCGTCAGGAAATTTGGGATTCCACCATAACTGGAAGTCATGAAATCCAAAGAGGTCCTTGCAGCTGTCACCCTGACAGGTCTGAAGTTAGAGAGACAACTTCCTGCAATTTCCTAGTGGTTACATTGGGAAACCTGTCTGCTGAAGTGCTTCAGCTGAAACCTGGCACAGGTTGAGCAAGATTACTCATTTCAATGAACGAAAGGAAGTGCGAAGTTCCAGGTAATTTATACGTTGTGAATTAATTCAGGTAACTTAAGTATATTTAATTGTTTTACAATAACTTAAACTGTATTCTTTGTTTTTAAAAGTGGAAATTAAAACACTGTGTTATTTTAGCATTATGACATTTTTTTTCTGATTTGGCAGTCAGTATACCAGGGGCAGTTGGTACCAAACAGTATTGGGAGTTCTACTCCATGTAAGTTCAGACCAGACTTGCAGGGGACAATCTCTCTCAGGAAATTCCACAAAGCCATGATTCTTGAGTTGGGGCCTGGTGCAGGCCAGCCATAATCCTATTGACTGGTAAGGCAGGTCTGAGGGTCCACGTGGCTTTCTCCTGCATTCTTAATACTTGCATTCTTAAATGAGAGTTATGTAAAAGTTACAATGTGGAAATATGTCCTACAAAGAAACTTTTCTCCTTTGTCCTGGACTCTCCAGCTTTCCTCCCTCAGAGGATACACTCTCATGTCACTTACTGTGACTTAACATTGCCAGCAACTTTTCCCTTTGGCACCTGTTGGCAAACTCCTACCACCTAAAGTAATACTAAGTCCACAAAGCTGTTGTTTCATGCCTACTTTGACTGACTAACTAATCTGGAGTATAGGGCACTGGTTGCATATGCATGTGAACTAGGCCCGTGCTGCTGACGTCTATGGTTTTGGTACTTACCCAAGCTGCAGGTGAGAGTTTAAAGTCAGACCTATGATTAATTGAATTCCACTCAATTTCTTCCAGTTCCTTCAGGAACCACAAACATTACTCATCAGCTACCACTACATCTTCATCATTTGGTTTAATAACTTACCTAAGACCTTCCTTTCCTTTATTTTAATAAATCTAATACATCCCATCTCAATTTTAATCAATCCACTCCCAATTAACCACTTCTGTAAACAAAAAAGAAGATATTTGGTAAGATCATCCACCAATTTCATGAATCTTCTACCAACTCATTATCCCCCTTCTACAGAATCCCACATCACTTTCAACATTTTTTTGTAGTCATATAAGTAAAATAACGTTTTCTGCATTATTTATTCCTTGCCTTTTTAGTGTCTCATAATTTTTCTTACTTTGTACATCAGAGGCCTAAGTGCTGCCCTCTTCAGTTTCAAGTAATTTCTTTTTCAATGGAAATCTGAAACCAAAATGTTTTCTTTTATTGTGGCATCTTATTAATTATTTTGTCATTAAGGATGTTCTGGGTTGTTCAAGGGTGGCACAGTTAGTAGAACTGCTACCTCACAGTGCTAGTGACCTGGATTCAATCCTGTCCTCCAGTACTGACTGTGTGGAGTTTGCATGTTCTCCCTATGACCAAATGGGTTTCCTACAGGTACTTGTTTCCTCCCACATTCCAAAAATATGTCGGTTGGTCAGTTAATTGGTCAGAGTAAACTACCCCCAGTGTGTAGGTAAGTAGAATCTGGGGAGGTGGGAGGGGAGTTAACAGGAACGTGGGGAGAATAAAGTGGGTTAAGATGGGATTTATGTAAAAGGGGTGTTTGATGGTTTCTGTGCACTCGGTAAGCTGGAGGGCCAGATTCCATGCTGTATCTCTTTATGACGCTCTGACTCTGTGGGACAGATAGGTTTTTGAACTAAGTTTGTTAGGGAAATGGAATTGACACCATAGATCTGATTAGATCTTACTGAATGGTGGGGCAGGCCTGAGCAGACATATTCCTGCTCTTATTCCCTATCTTCTTGTAAAGTAATGTGCAAGTCATACAGCTGCAGTTGCTGAAAATCTAAAACAAAATCATACAACGTTGAAACTGCAGGTCAGACAGCATCTGTGGAAAGAGAAACAGAGTTAACATTTCAGTTCTAAGCCCCTTTGTCAGAACTGGGAAAGAAAGAAAACAAGTCAGTTTCAAGCTGAAAAGAGGAGAGATTAATGCAATAAAAGGAATACTTCTGATGGGGTGAAGCCAGGATTGCCATGGGGATAAGCTGTTGATGAAAACTTCAGGTTGATAAGTTAATGAGGGAGGTTAGAAAAAAAAACACAATAAAAGGATGTAAATGCTGTCAAGATGTCCAGCAGGTCAACATGCTGGTGGAGAGAGAATATTACAGGTGCTTTCTCTCTTTCCCAGTTCTAATGTGAAATGTTAAGTCTGTTTCTCATTCTTCACATGCTGCCTGACCTGCTGAATGTTTCCAACAGTTTCTGTTTCTGTTTCATTACATATAAGCATACCAATTAGGAGCAGAAGTAGGCCCTTTGGCCCTTTGACTCTGCTCCATCACTTGGTAAGACTATGACTATAACCACGTCTTTGCATTCCTGCCTATAATCTGTAACTTTTCATGCCCTTACTTATTAAGAATCTACCTGATTCTTGCTTTACCTTTATAAGACACTGGCTGAGTCACAACTGGAGTTCTGGTGGTCACACTTTTGGAAAGATGTAAAGTCATTAGACCAGGTGCAGAATAGGTTTCTGGAGTGAGTCCTGGGATGAGGATCTGTAGTTGCATGGATACACTGGAGAAGCTGGGATAGCTCTCCTTCCAAAATAGGAGTTTGTCTGGAAAACTGGCATTGGTGTTTAAAATCATGAAGGGTCAAGACAGAAGGATATTATCACACTGTCAGAAGCATCAGGTATGAGAAGTCAGAGAATGAAAGAGACTGGCAAAAGTGACATGAGGAAAAATTTCTTCCCGACAACTGTAGCTTTAAATAGGGAATCAGGTAAGTATTCGAAAGTGAAAAAAATACAGGGCTATGGGGAAAAGGAGTGGGGAGTGGGAAGTGGGATTGGCTGGACTGCTTTTACAAAGAACCCATATGGATTAAATAAGGGAAATGGCCTCATTCTATAGGGTAATTCTTAAATTCTGCTCATCTAGGTTCCTGTGTAACAATTTTTCTTCTCCCTTCATCTCAGTTATTTCACTCTTTTTGTGACAAGTTGGTGTGTGTTACCCCCATTCTTTCAAGTGCAAAGTAACTGTGCAGCCAAACTGCCTCATCAATAAATGTTCATGCACTCGACATGACAGTTAAGACAGGTGGTGGGGGATGTCTGTGACCACGTTAACAGGGCTAGGGGAATTCGACAAAGCCAAGTGTGGCAAGTTTTCAGGTATTTGCCGTGGTTTAACCCATGGATGCCATTAAGCAGAAGACTCTGAAATCTTTAATTTTGCAGTGAAATGGTTCCTTTCAATTTGTACCTGAAACATATGAATCACCAAATTCCTGAGAGCAACACTTTTACTTCATTGCATATAACCAGTTGTAGTTCTGCCTCTCCCCTGGTTGAGGATGGAGTCCTGCACACCTGGTTAGGAATTCCTAAAGCAATAATTGGGTAATTAAAATTTCCTGAAGCAATCACTTTGTTCTTCCCACTAATCTTCCTGATCTGCCTGTGGTTTTGGCAGACAAGGTCAGAAAATGGGAACAGCAGAGAATGTGGATTTCAGGCCAAGTTCAGGTGTAGGATTAAGTTAGCAGTTGTAGTAAGTTAAGTAAGCAGAAGATAAGGATAAATGGGGTGAGGGTAGAGAGATCTGGGGGCACAGATACCCAGATGAACATCGACGCTGACTCATGGAGTGGGTTGAATGTACCTCTCGCTGTGGGTGGCACCAAGGAACTTTGGGCAGCATCAACAATGGTGCCACAGAGGATTGGTGTGCAGATGCTTTGACCTGTGCTCAGCACTGCCAGCAGAGATTTATGATACTTTAAGAGACCCAGCGAGGATTTATAAAATGTAGATTGCCAGTGGGAAAATTTTAAACCACAAATTTGTTACATTCATCCTAGTAAATATATATATTGTTGGAGTTAATAACACTGGCCATCGATCCAATGTCTGTTGGTAGGTAATTTATGGGTACTGTACACATTGCTGACATCATCACAAGTGTGAGATACAGCTGGAAATGACCTCACTCCCAGTAACAATAACAACAGGAAGTACCCAGTACATTTTCCCAATGGGAAGGACACTTCAAACAGCTACAAAATGCTTTTTTTTGGAGAATTTTATATCTAAAAACAAGAATTTGTGAATCCAGTTTCTAGGCAATTGACTTTTTCAATGGAATATACTTGTTATTGTAGTCTTTTAAAATTCACCAACATATTTTTAATAATCAGCCGGTGTCTTGTGATTGGTGCTGTCATCTTTGTTCTGTGCCTTAAAACCTGATGCAAAATTAACTCAAGAATCCAAGCCTGGTCTTTTGATCTGCTGTTAACTGTGCACTTTTCACCAAAGATCAATCTTTTGGATGCAAAAAATGCCACGCTGAATGTTATCTGCTGTCACTGAAGAGACTGAAGAGAGTGTTTATTTTATTTCCAATACCTGAGTGCCACAGGACATATTCTCATTCACAAAATTCTCAAAAAGTAAATCTCCAATTGTTTTTCCAAGTTCATGCTTTATGAAGACATGAGGGTTTGGCCATCATTCCCAACTATTGTAAGGCATTCCTTTCAGAAGCATTAAGTAGACAGGAGACTGGCAGCATTCAGCCTGAGTGATTCCAGTTTGCTGAGACAATGGAAATACTGTGTAAATGGCAGTACCGCCCAACCACGATGAAGTACATCTTTAAAACCTATCTATGGAAAATAATGGGGAAACAATTCAGATGTGTATTTTATAAGCAATATTCTGGAACTCCATGATGATCATTGCATGATGTCATTGTTTTGAGCAATTAAGTTTACAAGACTTTGAAGACTTTGAAGAAATAAAGTTTTTTGCCATTGTAGTTTTATGGGTACGTCTAAAGGCAGAAGGGAATCTCACTTTTACAGTGGTTTCATTGCTCTCAGAATATCAAAAAACACTTTGTGGACATTTAAATACTTCTTCTGAAGTGGTGGCCCCTGTTGTTTTGCAGGAATGTGCACAAACACATACATAGTTAGAAGTTACACAGACAAAATGAAGCCAATTATTTTAAAATGGTTAGACCAAGACCACAAGGGAATAAAGGTTGATCAGTTGAAAGGTAAGCAGAATAAGGAATACCGTGGCAAAAGATGATTAATCTACCTTTTTTTCCAATTAATTGTTGTACTCCAAATAGCAAAGGTCATAAGTTTAAGCAAGACCTATCTGTTGACCATTGACAGTCAATGCTGATATGTTAACTAATATACAGGTCCTCCCAAGGTTATGATAGGGTTCTGTTCCTGTGAACTGTTTATAAACCAAACAGTTTGGAAATGCGGCCATGGACCAAGTTCCCACATGGCAGAAGATGCCCGCAGCCCCATGTCAGTTGACAAACCCATCCCACTGTTCTCCCAAATGCTCATTCCTATGTATGGGCTACGCATAATTCAGGCATTCATAAAGTGAGTACCTGCATCGATATTTGATTAATTCACCCATAGGTTTGTAGAAGTTGTTGGAACGCTCCTAATTTTTTAATATTAATCCCTATTTCTAATTGTTTTCAGACTGAGTAGCTTGCTCGGCCTTTGCAGAGAGTAATTAAGACTCAGCCACATTACTGTGGGTCTGGGCTCTCACTGAGGATGGACTGGATAAGGGTGGCAGATTTTCTTGTCCAGATAGGTTTTTACAACAACTGCTTTCATTTTCACCACTACTGGTGTAGGGCTTTTATTCCACAATTTATTTCATGAAATCAATGCCCCAACAGCTGGTGGCATTTGGATTCAGGCCTATGCCTCTTTGGATAACTATTCCTTATCTTAACAACTATGCTCCTGTCGCCTGTGTAACCTTGCCACACAGGGAGCTGCCTTTTCCCCCAGCTGGAGGCTACTTTGGTCAATTGACATACATGCACATCTGTGTCTGAGCTGGTGAGTAGCTGCACGTGTCAATTCAGGTGATCACACTACTTCACTCCATCATCACTTGACCAGGGTGACTGCCTAAAGAGGAAGGGCACAGGAGGAGGGGCTGTACTGAGGGGATATGGAAGAGGTGTATACTTATGCTATATTGTATTGGGGATGTGCAAAGAAGGCTTAGGTGTGTGGAAGTGTCTTTTCTATGATCTAATCCCGCCACAGACCAGGTGTATAATTTTTCCTTCTTCCTCTGTTACATAGCTGATATCATTTCAGAGAACGTCCATGGTCACAGGAGACAATTTGGCTTGTTGACCCTTTATTCTTCCAGGATTCTCAGTTACTCAGTGGGGCTTGTTCTGGCACTCATCAAGCCCTACCCATAAAGCCCACCCACAAGAAATCCCATCCATAACCTGTCCTTGATTGTTCGAGTACCATGTTGGCAACCTTAAATCTGCATTGACTGTAGATGCATTCACTAACACTGACCACACATGTAACGTCATTGAACTTTTTGTGGTACTGCACCCAGATCCTCAATGCTCATCTCTGAGCACTCCTCCTGAGCTACCCCCTCCCACTGCTGTGCAGTGCTCCTCGAGAGTCTCATGGCTTTTACTTCCTCTTCCATTAAGATCTCAGTGCGGTATTCAAATATTGTCAAGTTTGCCGTGCCTTCCTCCTTGTTATCACCTTCAGAATCAGTTCCACCATCTGCTGCAATCATAATGCTCTTCTCTTTAAGATGTACAGGCAGGCTTTAAGCCTGAACTGGTAGTTGCCACTCAGAAATTTTAACAGCTGGTGATTTGCTGAACTTGGAGGGAAGGAAGGTTAGTGAGGCCTTAGTCCAGGCTGAATGCTTCAATCACAAAGA
>JARFYF010000056.1:21028959-21039071 GCA_030265395.1 Rhina ancylostomus
TCATCTATTACAATCCCTTTCTGATTTATTCCTCTTAGTTTCAATGGATGGAAACAATGAAGTGGATTTTGTTTCATGCTCTTCACTTGGTTTGTTCCACTTTGGATTCACCAATGTAAATTGAGGGACGTTCCCCAATGCACCTTCCTTCTCACAGGATGTAACTTGGTAAGAGACCTGCTCCAAAAGACACAGTATGATTCAACCTCTCTACAATAAGCTTCCAATGTAGAATTTTGGATGATAACTCTTGATCTTGGCCTTCATTACAAGAGTAAGTGCAAAAGTTAGAATTTTCATTGTTTGAAAAGATTTGGGAGCATGTTGATATCGTGCCTTTGCTGAAAGTGGGATTGAGAGTGCCCCATTTGTGATATCTTTCTTTATTCCCATACAAATGGATTTTACCTCACCAACCTCAATTTACCTCACTTTAATGCACTATTTCTTCATCACAGTGCTGCATAGTTCAAAGTAATTGCTGTGGAATCAGTCCTTTTCTTTCCAAATGCAGGTAGATGCTGTCTCTCAGAATCTCCTCCAGTAACTTACCACCATTCATGTTAAGTTCATCAGCCTGTAGTTCCCTGGTTTGTCCTAGCAGCCCATCTTAAATAAAGGCACAAAATTAGCCACCCTCTGGTCTTCCGGTACCTCACCCTCAATAAGGAAGACACTTTATGCCAGGGTCCCAGCAATTTCTTCCCTTTCTTCCCACAAAATCCGAGGATACACTGGATTTTTCCTAATAACAAAGCCAACATTTTCCCATTTTTTTTGTGTTGATAAATTGCATTGCTTTAATTGGCAACATTTCACTTGTTCATCCACTCCTTCTTGGGAGTCACTGAACCTTAACTATCTCAACTTGTCTTAGAGAAGCACTTGGGGAAGCATTTTGACAAATTTGTTGTGATATCATTAGAAAGCTTTTGTGAACAGAAAGATGCTTATATAGGCCATACAGAACAACCTTAGAATATCCTAAAGGGCTTTATAATTGTTAATATACTTTTGAAGTGCAGTAACTGTTTGAATATAGAAAATGCAGCAGTCAATTTGCACACCTCATTAATGACAATGCAAAAATAGTCATATAATCTTTTTTTGTCATGCTGATTCAGAGATTGACATTGGTAGGACATTGTAAGATCAAATTTCAATAAAACCCATTCTATTGTTTTCTTTTAAACTAAAGGTCAATGAGATCATTAATAATCATTCTGTAATAAAACAATAAATTTCCCCTACCTGCGAGGGAGAAAAACTGACTTTCCAGATTGACGATAAACAGATGAATTAAATTCTTATGACAAAAAAGGTACAGAAAGAATGAGGAGCTATCTTTCTAAGAAAATCAAGGTCAGAATCTAGTTCCTATTCATTGGGCAAACATTTTTCAGCTCTTTGCACTCCTGGGTAATTATATCAGTACTTTTCTAAAGAGAATCTCTTTATGTTCCAATGCTCCTCCTTTGTTACAGCTGTAAATTTGTTTCCAGTACTAATCTCCAGAATGTTACAGTAAATATTATTTGTTTGCAGAATGACAATTTATCACAGTTCCAAACATACAGTGTCACTGATCAAATGAAAATCTAATCTTAAGATGCTGGAATAAAAACAGAAAACACTGGAAGCACTCAACAGGTCAGGCAGCATCTGCTGAAAGAGAAACATTTAATGATTGGACTGAGGGAATATCTCTGACAGATAGAGATATTGCCTTTGTTGCATCCATCTCTTTGTCACCTTCTCTGCAACTTTAAGCTGACTTGTTTTCTCTCTTTCCCTGTGCTGACAGAGGATATTTGACCTGAAATGTTAACTGTTTCTCTTTCCAGAGGTGCTCACTCACCTGCTTTCTTGAGCATTTTCTGTTTCTGTATCACTGGTTAACTTGAACTAACATTCACCTTCAAAACTTAAAATCAGTATTAACTTTGGACTGCTTATACTATATCCTTATGTGTCTGCACATAGTTTATCGTTGTGCTAACTTATTCCACATTTATACAGCCTGGACATTGAAGATTTATTGGAGTTAATATCAAGTACAGCATGCTTATCGTAATGGGACCCCTGTCCAAAGATTGGCCAGTCTTTCGACCACTGAGAGACTTCTGATAATATTTGCCTCCAGCTGAGAATTACAAGTCATTGTGTGACCAACATATTAGGTTCAAGAAGTTTTGTAAAATACTTGGCAACTGATATGACCAGAACAGCTAATTCTTCTATCCCACAGGTTCTGAGGTAGGTTTTGGCTGGGAACCTAGAGACTGGTGAAAAAGATACAAGTTGTTTCTTGATGTCCAGAAAGTGCTCCGCTGGCAGAGAGGCCAGTCCTGGGATAGTCTGGAATCCAATTTCTATGAAAGCAATATTCTGGAATGATTCCATCTGGAACCCATCCAGGTTTATCAGGAAACCCAACTGTCTGAAAGTGGAGACTGTCTGCAGAGAGCTCTCTTGGCCCCTTCCTGACAGTGGATTCTCACCAGCCAGTCATCTTAGCATGGGTAGATATGCAATCCATTAAACTAAGGTTTACTGCTGTTACTGAATAATGCAATGGGAAATGATATATATCTTCTGGATTTCTGGCATGGAGCCGTTCTTGTTCATCTGCTGTCTAAGTGATTAGGTGTATTATGACCATCATAAGCATTTTTCTCAGGTCAGAAATAGTCCTGAAAATCACTTTACAATCAAACAGCAAAATAATCATTTTATTCTAATCTCTGGATTTATCCTTATCTCAGAACAAAAATTAAAAGACTTACCTCCTGAATAGTTTAATATTAAACTATGACCAAGAGAATGATAGTTTAAATATTGCCAGATATATCAGAAATGAACTTCAATATTTTTATTTCAGCTTTATTTTTCAGTTAAGTTCTCTTCCCTATGTTCTCCTCTTGTAATCAATTTAGATGCATGTACAGAATTTTTTTTCCAGTTTTCTTGCTATTGTTTTAAGGGGAATAAAGGAGAAAAGATGAAGATATTTGGAATCTAATTCGATGAAATAATTAACGAATCAAAAGCATTGGGCTGTTAATATAATCATGGATAGTTTCCTGACTTGGAGGAGGTTGTATCAAAATGAGAGCATGAGCAATTTTAATTTTTATGATCAAAGGAGAAGGCAGAGGCCATGTGGTCGTGAGCATCTTTTTCTATTTGACCAACTTTATACCTTTATCAAATCTGCAGTAGAATGATGCAATTATAACTCACCACTAGGATAATATATTCAATGATTTTGTTGGGACTTGTTGCACTTGCTAAATTTGCCCTCAATGAGACCTAAGATAGTCCTCTATTAAGTAATAATGTGAAACATGGCAAACATTCCTGAAAAACAACATAACTAGACCAAAATGTTTAATGCAAGATTTAATTTATTACAGTCTCCAAAGGTCTTTACACCAAGCTTTTGCAAAAGTAAAGGCTGAATCTTGAAGGTAAAAATAAAGGTTAGACTAGCAGTGCAATTATTATCATGTAAATCAGACAGTAACTTCCAGTGGATACATGTGTGTATGGAACTATGTAAAAATGTCAAACCTAGGTCAGGTTCACCGCCAAACCCATTGGAAAACATAAGGAGGCCTATTGGGGTAGAAGTACCTTTCATAATTGTGGCAGGTCTTAATACCTGCCAAACAACCTCTCCGGCACTGAACACTTAACGTGAATGGCATCTCATAACTTCCAATTTTAATTAAACGATGTTAAGACAAGTAAATTTGTGGTATTTTCTCTTTCTATGAACATCTGTCTTCCTGCCTTACTCATTTTGCTCTTGTTTCCTTCTCCTTCTGTCATTTTATCTGCCTGATTGGACATTGGATAAAGTATTCAAATTATCACTTACTGGTTCAGACTGTGTGCAGCTTACTCACAATTGCTCATTACAATTTATTAAGGAGTTACACATCTGTTCACATTGTCCCAGTTGCTCTGCAGAGGATGTCATGCATTTGGTGTAGTACATTACTACACAAAACATAGTTTTTGGATGGAAACCTGTGGAGCAAAGCCGATAAAACTGGGATGGGTACAAAGGGGTGAGATGCTGTGTGGAGGCAGCGCAGTGCAAACGTTATCTCTGAGTAATACAAGGCTATGGACATGTTTGCCTAATGCACAAGATCTACCCACAAATATCATGTTTTCAAAATCTTCCAGGTAAAGTTATTATCAAATGAATCCTCACTGCCCATGATCATCACCAATTCTACCCTGTTTCTGCCCCTATATGTTATAATAGGAGCTTCTTAAACACTGATGATTCTGCCAGATATTACTATGACTTTGAAATGGGCCCACCCGCAGACAAGTTACAAACACAACAGGAATCAGCCACAGCGCCAGTGTTGCTCCTTACGGAGTAGGTGTAAACATTGAACTTTAAGTCTGTTGGCTTCTGGAGATACAC
This sequence comes from Rhina ancylostomus, assembly GCA_030265395.1. Taxonomy (NCBI): domain Eukaryota; kingdom Metazoa; phylum Chordata; class Chondrichthyes; order Rhinopristiformes; family Rhinidae; genus Rhina; species Rhina ancylostomus. The sequence continues at coordinate 21,033,407 of JARFYF010000056.1, forward strand.
ATGTGCACATTCTGAATGTAAATTGGATGAATGTATTTTCATGTATCCATAATGTGACTGAATTATTGAGGGGCTCAGAAATCTGGCTGATACTCATTGTGCACACTCCTGTTACAAAGAATGGTACATGCGCTGATCATTTCTTCAAGGCTGCCGACGGCAAGAGTTGAGGTACACCCTCACAATAACAATTTTATCCTCCTCTGACACTAGTCATCGCAAAAGCAGCTGTCACAAAACTTGAAACATTCTCCAATGTGAGTTCAACCAGAACTGCATCCTGCATTCCCAGGGATCCAGTGAGAATCTAAGGGATATGAAGTAATCTTTGTGAGAATTGCAACATTTGTGCAGCTGTCTGCCTCTATTTTGAGGCCCTTTGCAAAACCCATAGTATATCATTTTCTTCAGGATTCTGTGACCCAGCTATTGCTTGACGTGATCCAGCCAGATGGATCACTGTCTATTCCACAGATCAATGAATCCCCATGAAGGACATATCAGTTCCATGTTTGCCTCACCACCTCAGTATAGTAACACAATGACCACTTTGCATTAAAATTGACTTTTTTTGTTCTAATTGCATTCTTTCATGTAAAAGTTGTGTATAATTTGTTTAATTTATGTTTATTCTTGTGAAGGCTGCGTATCGGATGCTATGTGCATGTGATGCTGCTGCAAGTAAGTTTTTCATTGCACCTGTGCAGACATGTACTTGTGCATATGGCCATAAACTTGACTTTGATTTGCCACCGCTGTCTTACCAATTTATCCATAGACTTTTACGCAGGCATCTGACAATGAAAGTAGTTTGATCTTTAGGTGTGTTTGCCATGGATCAGGTAAGCTTCTGAGCGAAACAAAAGACTGAATAAAACACATCAATATTGCCTTTTTCACTTGACTTAACGGCTTATTATCATTCCGGGTTCCAAAACAAAACATGCATGTAATTATTTTAGCAATTCAATTTGTGAGCTTACCATCAAGATCTCCATGGCCCATAATGGATCCAAGAAAGCAAAACTAGTCAATGTCATTCAGGTGAGCACCATCATGGGTGATATCTGGGAATGGTTCGGAAGGTCCCTGGTGTAGGATGATGGTTTTGTTCAAACTGTGAGCCCTAGGATTTTGTGCAAGTCAGAAGACCCAGTAATAAAATATTGGAAGAAGTGGTGGGCTACTTCTAATCTGTAAAACCAGAATTTTAAAGAAGTCTCCTCAGAGGAAAAATTTCCAATTTGTAATTTAACATTCACAGTGGCAATGGAAACATCCCAAAGAAAGATGTAATTTTATGGCACTTTTCAAATTTCAAACTTCTAATTTTCACTATTTGCATTGAAATGTGAGTTCAATGGGTAATGAAAAATACTGTGTAATGTTTGGCATTTCTGCAAGGCCATTACAAAAGACAACAGATTCAAATATCCACAAGCTCTGTAATATTGCGGTAAAAACCGTAGCTAACTAAGTTCAGGTTTTACTACGGGCAATTCGTTTTACTGTGGTTCCTAATGCTTGAGATAGAATCAGATTAAGAATGTCACAAAGAAACAAAAGGTGAAGAGATTTTCAGTTCACAACCCAATTTCTAAAATGAGTTACATATGTCTGGAAACTAAAATTGCCATTCAGCTTTACTTCTGATCATTTACTTAGTTAAGCAGTCAAAATTCTTAATTTCCAGCATTACACGAGATATGTTGCTGCTAAGAGCTGACTGAGGGATAAGATTAAAGTTCAGTGAAGAAATCAATCTTTGACCTCAAGAGCTAAACTCGTGCAAAAGTATCTACCACGAATTGTATTCATCTCCCCACATTCCATTCCATTCCCACTGTTTGAATTGTTTAGCAATTTAAGAGGACTTTTGAGAACCACAATTGATTTGCACCTATTTTCTGTTCATCTTGCAAAGTTGGCAGCTCCACCTCAAACTTCTCACGATTTACTCAAAATTGCTCTATCCGTAGATTAATCACTCAAAAAAAAGTTACAACTGCTACATAACAGCAAAAGTCCATTTTCAATCAGAAGATATACAGTATGTTCCTACAATACCACTCATGTCCTTCGCCTCGAAAAGTAGAAATGGAACAATTGAAACTGGGGAGACTGAATCCTACAAATATTAAATTGCTGCTCAATTTTAGAATGTGAAACTTCAATTCAAATTTCTTTTATTCCTTTAATTGTACCTGATTTGAGCATAATTCAGAATAAAAAAGGTAAATGCTGGAAATACTTTATATCAAGAGGCATCAGGTAAAAGGTAAACTAAATTAATGTCTCAAGTTGAGGCTGATTCATAGCCTTCATATTTATCATTGCTTTAATTCTCAGAAACATGTTTTACATATCCCAAATGTAAGTAAGTGTCTAAGTGAGAGGGTATGTGTAAAATAGTGAGTCAGTGTGTGAGAGAGAAAGAGAGTGAGAGATTGAGGGAGGGAGAAACAAAGAAAGAAACAAGCAACTTTCTTAGAGTACTATACAATCTGCTTTATCATGAAGGTGTTGTGAACCTAAGTGCTGTTAAATCAGACAGGTTTAGGGTGAAAGATGAAAGATTGAAAGAGAATCTGAGGGAGAACTACTTCACTCAGAAGGTGTTGCGAATGAGGAATGAGCTGCCAGTGGAAGTGGTGGATGTGGGTTCAACTGTGACATTTAAGAGAAGTTTAGATAGATGAGAGAGGAATGAAGGGCTATGGTCCGGATGCAGGTGGATGGGACTAGGCAGAAAAACAGGCTGGCATGGACGAGATGGGCCGAAGGGGCTGTTTCTGTCTCGTTGTACACTATGACTCTACTCTACTTCCCCTTAGCAGAAAAGGTTCTTGGTACTCAGACAAGCTTGTCCAGATAATGTACAACTTTGATCACAGCCTTGAACTATTCCTCAATTGCCATTAATCTTTGTGTGTCTGTTTTTTATCAACTAATAGTAAAATGATCGACCAAAATTAATGTTATTAACTTGACAGTTTTCCTGACAAAGTTGGATTTATCCCAGAGAAGCCAATTGACAGGATATCAGCAAACTGCACCCAGTTAAAATGGTAGACAGGAACAAGGCAGAGATTGGTGATACCTCACTTACAGTGAAAGTACGAGATCTAATGCCAGTGACACACTTGAGCTTATTCTTGCTGTAGCCACCTGAAGGCAGGTGTAGGGACAGATGTTTGGTCTTCAGGAGTCAATGTGAAAATATGAGGATATACAAAACCGAAATTCAATGCACAACAGGGTCAGTATTTATTTTCAACTGCCACAATCCAATCTGGAGCACCATAAAGTACATTACTGAAAAGGAAGTCACTCCTTGTAAAGTTTGTGTGAAGCATTCTCTTTACTTGATTGAAATAATTTCAAAGATCTATTAATTTTAATGAAGCAAAATAAATGCAGGGGATTATAATTGGTGGCTTATGCTCCCATGCATCTTAAGTCTAAGTTATCACAGACAAATTTCTCCTCCAACATGTGCTTATTACCACTATGTCCTACCAGCAGAGGAGGAGCAAATGGAGGAAGGAAGATAGCTTAAACTGAAATTATTTTCTGCAATTGCTGCTTTCTTGAATTCTGGTCATGAAATTCTGGTCATAAGTTGGATTTGATCAAAGGTAATGCAGTGAAGGAAATACATGCTGGAGGTACTTGCTGGAGACAAGCATAAAACACTGAGTCGAGGATCAGATTTTTAAACTGCTCCTCCAGAAACTTTAACAATTGTATGCAAAGCCATTCAAAATCATGCAAATAGCTTAAATGTTAGTTGATGTCCCAGCCAGCGACCTGGGTTCAATTCCGGTCACTGTCTCTAAGGAGATTGTACGTTCTCCTTGTGCATCTGTGTGGGTTTCCTCCGGGTGCTCTGGTTTCCTCCCATATTCCAAAGATGTACGGGTTAGGAAGTTGTGGGCATGTTATGTTGGTGCCGGAAGCGTGGCGACACTTGTGGGCTGCCCCCAGAACACTCCACACAAAAGATGCATTTCACTGTGTGGTTCGATGTACATGTGACTAATAAAGAGATCTTATCGATACAACAGGTTAACCATCAAGAGTGACCTCATAAAATGGGCCAAGTACCTGGCTTTCCAAGAGGATATGGCAGGCAGTTAACTACAGCAGGAGATCTGACTGAGGGCAACTCAGAGGTGAACTGAAACCATGATGGATCGGTACAATGAGCCAGAAAGGAAGTGGAAATGTAATTGATACAGATGGGTTAAGTCAGCATTGTTAGTGAAAGTATTGGCTTTCAATACAGCCGTGCCAATAAAATACTTCAGTTACTTTCAGCCCTGAAGAAAGTCATGTACACACAGTATCAGACTCCATTAAGGAAGAAAGAACTTGCACTGAAATAGTATCATCCTGATTTCAAGCTGTGCTAAGAAACACAGGAGTACATTTGAATGATAATTTGTTGTAATGTGAGAAACACTGCAGCTAGTTTGTCCGTTGCAAGGCTCTACAATAATTATGAGACGATGATCAGGTTATATGAAGTTAGTGGAGATTCCTGAGGGATATGCTTGGCCAGTACCCCAGGAGAATTCTCTCCCCGTCTTCAGTATAACACCTGGGACCACTGGTCTGATCAGACACACAGCAGCTCACATTATGCACACCTTGTCAGTTCTGCACCGCACCGGAATGTCTGCCTGGATCATGTGCTCAACTTTCCATCATCAATTTTGAACCTACAGATAGGTGGCGGTGCAGGAGAGTTGGGTGGGGTTGGTAGAAAGGGACCAAGATCAGATCAGAGTCACCCCCAAAGACTGATCTAAAGTAGTCCACAAAGTGTCAGCTAATCTCCAGTGACCACACTGTGAGCCCCAATAGACTGTACACCTTGCATAGAGCAGCTTTACACGATGGTGATCAAAAGTGGACCAAACTTCCAAAGAATTCTACAGGCAAACGTAATACGTACTCTGGAGGGCTTTCGCTTCCAGTCCTTTGTCAATGAAGAGGTGCCTGGGGCTCTCGGGGAACCACGGCAACAGCAGCAGCTGGAGTAGAGCTGGGACGCAGACTGTGGAAAGCAGGATGTGCCAGAATTGCTCCCTGCCCAGCAACTCCCTGCAATCAGGAGAGGCAACAATCAGAAAACAGCTCGGCACAGAAGCAGTACTCCAAGCATCTCATATTCAAAGATTACCAAGCAAGGAGACTCACTCAGGCTCAACACCATCCATTATAATTCAGGGCTTTTACCCCAGATGTATTTTATTCATATTCAGCATCACAATTCATCTCCTCTCCCTAGCACCTACGCATCCTTTTCAAGCCAATACCTGGGAGGTTTAAACCAAAGGGTCTTGACTCTACAGAACACTGAAGTACATTTGAATGATAGTTCGTTGTAATGTGAGAAACACTGCAGCTAGTTTGTCCATTGCAAGGCTCTACAATAATTATGAGACTATGATCAGGTTATATGAACTTAGTGGAGATTCCTGAGGGAAATGTTTGGCCAGTACCCCAGGAGAATTCTCTCCCCGTCTTCAATATAACACCTGGACTTTATTGGTATTGGAATTTATTGTCATGTGTGCCAAGGTACAGTGAAAAGCTTTCACTTGCATGCCATCCAGGCATAGTAGTAAAATGCAGTATATCAAAGTAGTAAAAAGAA